>OVAU01002190.1:0-12998 GCA_900406315.1 Biscutella laevigata subsp. laevigata
AAAAAATATCCGCGCTTAGCGCGGGCTCAAATCTAGTGTATCCTTAAACCCACAAAACAGAGATACAATAATAAACAATACAATTACCTCAACACAAAAAATAAATAAATATTAAAAGAGTGATATTTTTAGACTTGAAGGATTTGTTTCCTTTCGACCTCGATGAGTTGTTGGTTTAGATGATAGGTTTTGGTTCCATTTTGGGTCTCATTCTCTCCCTTGCATTGAACCAACTGTAACTGAAGACTCCTTACGAGCTCATTTAGCCTTTGGATATGTCTCTCCTGCGATATTATTATCTGCAAAAAATGGTTCAATTATTGATGTTTAGGTTTGACTGACTTTTGGATCCTTTAGAGTATATCAGCTTTCTTCAATATAGCCAAGTTAAGACTCGTCTGCCCAAGTGAGAATTAGACCTGAATAAAATATCCACAACCAATGAATTCAACCAAAATGAGAGATACAGAGCCAAAAATTATGAAAATACTTATTGGATTCCAAATTCCTTTATCTAAAGAAGAACACAAATCAAATGGACACCCGAAATATCCAAAATACAATCATTTGCCCAAAATACCAGTTATATTTATAAAACCTGAAAATATTAGTTATTTTTATATTGAAATATCCAAAACAACATAATATCTGAAGATATTTAGTTAAGTTTGTCATTTTTTTTCCAGGTATTTAGTTAATACTTAGGTATTTCAGGTACAATATAACTAATCCAAATTAGATCCATAGACATGCTAGTTCTTTTACAGTTTTCATTTATACTTTTCGAAGCGACCTGAAATCAAGAGGTATCTGAACTGATTTTCTTTTGGTTCCAATTTTTATATATCAACCCAAGTGCTCAAAAACCCTGACCTAGTGAGAACTATCCTACAAGTAGATGAAGAAAACCATTTCTATGGAACCATCCTGGAATGCATATATTATAAAGATGAAAGAGCACAATGTTTGAGTCTTAAAAGCTTTAAGTGAGAACAATGTTGAATATACTTAAGTGAGAACCATCCTACAAGCAGAGAACACATATCATGTTAAGTCTTAAAGAAGCTGCGAGCTACCTAATCATTCTACTTAACCTCATCCAAACTCTTTTGTTTGCAGCTTTTACAAGTTAAAGTGTTATTGAAGTCTAAATGAAATCTAGCAAATGAGACTATCAAGATCACAAACAGTACTCTAGAGCGTAAATAGTAAAATAGGAATGTTAAATCGTGATCCACGTAAATAAAAGATAGCTTTAAGATGGATTAGTAATGTAAGTATATATTAAGGTCAAGACAACATGAGGTTATTTGATGGACTTAATATTCAATGAATATCAAATTGGAAACTTCAGATACTTTAACCGTTTAACGCAACATCAAAGAAGTTTCTATCACTTATCTTATGCGATAGAGCAAGCGATTGAAGACAAAGAGAATCCCCTAGACAATTGCAGAGAGAAACAGAACAAGAGAAAGAATCCAACCCAAGAAACGTTTTAAAACTGCAGAAATTATCATTAAGAAGGTAATCAATGCATAGAAAAAAAGTCGATTCAAAAACAACAATATCACAAACTAAAAGACGCAAGGCAAGGGAAGCCTAATCATCTGGACACTAAAAGGTAACCACCACACATGCATATACACCTATTCTGATGTTCACATCTAGGACACAATGTCACCATCACAAAAATTATTTTCAGGTTTTTCACAGAAAAGCATGTAAGAGTTGGAATCAGTATCTTGTCTTTGACAGCTTCTTCTCTTTCTGAAATTTGCTGCTGTTTCTGAGACAAGTTAGCTGCTGCATCTAGTTCGACAAGTGGTTGTCTCCATTCAAACTGAGAGGTAACTATAAGTATAACTAGTAACATGACGAGCAAGATCGGCTTCGACATTGTTATTTTCGGTTGGTTTAAAACACCTGATCCAAGAAGAAAATTTAAAGAAATTAGCCAAATTCATACGAAACAAAACCTATAACTGCAAGCCAACCCATAATCGGAATTAACCAAAAAGAAATCTAAAAAAATTACCTTTCTTTCTTAGCAAAACAAAAAGGTACTACTACATTAAAGATTAGATGACACAATTTGCATATAAAAGCAACAAAGTTCCCATTTTTATTCCTAATCCATTTCTTCTAATCGTGACGCAAACTAGCGAAAGAATGAATTAGGCGATTCAAGATTTGTCTCAGAACTTACCGATTGAATTTGACCAGAGGAATAACCAAACTTCATGATCTCCTCTTTAGGGTTTATTGTCCGAGCCGATGAATACTGAACATAGAATGAGATCTTCGCAAAAGTAGATTCGAGATCAAATACTTTTCGGACACCACTAAAAGTTAGTTTTGTTTGTGTTGATAGAGAGAAATGTAAAGTATTGAGGTTTTAATTTCGATGAATGAACAAATAAAAAATCTAAACAAAAGAGGACTATTGTTTTCAGGTGACCCTAAACAAAATCATAAAATGATCCCAACTCTTTTTTACTTGTTACTAATTTTAGCTATAACTTTTGAATTTTTTAAATACTCCCGATTCCCTGTATAGTCAAAAATAAAATTCAACGAAAAGTCACATTGGAGAAAAGTAAATTCAGGAAGAAGGAGAAAATTCTCGAAAACCGGTATTAAGTGATCTGGAGATTTTTAACCATACTTAAACAATCTAGTTATATATCATTTAACCGTTCAAAACCGAATCAAAATAATATCACACACAATTCAATTTTGGAATATTTAATATTTAGTACAACTTTAGTTAACAAAAATCATCTAGTAATTAAATTTAAGGATCAATTAGCAACTGAGACACTTTTCACACTTTACTTTGAAGAAGACGCATTTTCAAATTCTCTTTGCTAAAAGAACATTTTTCTCAAAATCGAGGTGGAAAGTGGAGTGCTTTTACCCATTTTAACCTTGGAAAAATGATGAGAACGTTTATAATTTCAACCTTCAGATGCAAAATATAGTTAGCATCATGTGGCTAATTGGAACTTCTCTAGTTGGATCCAAGAAAGTGTAGTATGGGGATAAAATCACGTGGTTGATATTTCATTGTATATTATTTAAGAATTAATTGCTGAGGAGAAGAACATTTTTTTGCAGAGCAGAAACAAGTTTAGTTTTACCTCTCATCAACTCTCACCACCGTCGTCCGTTCCGATCGAGTTCCAAGACATTGTCAAGCTCTTGAATCTCTCATTTCTCTTTGTGCATCAATTTGTGACTCGTTTAAGATGGTAGTTCTCTGCGGAGGAATTCATCCTCTGACAATCGCCGTCATGGATCATCTCTCATTAACCATATATTTTTAATCATAAATTAGTAACTATGTGGTTAGTATTTGAGAACATTTGAAACAAGAAATAGTAAACCATACATTCTTAACTATAAAATATTAACCATGTGGTTAGTATTTGGGAACATTAAAATTGTTAAGGGTCTTTTGCCAAGAATGGCGGTAAAACAAAAGAAATTGTTGATTTTGACCCTAGATTGGATTTTGGCGATTTGTGGAGAAAAAGAGTCAAAATTGGTAAGAAGTTTGAAATTTTCTGACGAAAATGCCTTTATAGATTGATTTTCTATTAATTTTGTTTTTCTCTATGAAATTTGCTCTTCTCTCTCTTTCTCTCTCTCTCGATTTTCTTCTCTCTTTCTTCTATTATATATCATTTTCTATTAAATTTGCTTTTCTCTTTCTTTCTCTCTCTCGATTTTCTTCTCTTATTGATATAAATAATTTTTGGTTGAGAATAAAAAACAGTTGTAGTTAAAGAAGTTGCATATCTTTTTTTTTCCCAACAATTTAAGATGCATTTCGAAAATTTTATGGTAACAAATAGTAAGATTGTAACCACAAAACACCATCCACAAATCTTAAATATCATGGTTGTCACCCGAAAACCAGAATAAATCCTAAATGATGAACCCGAAAACCAAGTGGATGCTACTTGTATTAACCGAACACAATCTATGAACCATATATAATTGAGTTTAATTCGGCTCGTAATTAATTTCAATTATAAGGAATTATGACACAAAATCTCAAATATTTATGTAGTATAATGATTTTGACTTGTATTGGACGAACACAATCTATTAACCACATATCAATGAATTTAAATGGACTCGTAATTAATTTCGATTATAAGGAATTATGACACAAAATCTCAAATATTTTTGTAGTATATTGGTTTTTACTTGTATTAACTGAACGCAATCTATTAACCATATATCAATGAATTTCATTCGACTCGTAATTAATTACTACGCGAAATCTCAACATATTTTCGTAGTATAGAATTCTCCAAATCAATGCAGTAAAGAATCGGTTTCACAACAAGGTAGTAGAAATATTTGACCAGAGGCTTCCATCTTTCTTCGATACTGTATCCCATGAGGTGTGGCTTGAAGGCTAATAGTCTCCCAACTTCTTTTGTGCTAAGCCCAAACTCTTTCAAGTAACTGATGTTAATTTACGACAAGCAAGTAACACATTTATGAATGCTAAAGGAAATCCCTAACAACGTTGAATCAGCAAGCTTTCAATACCTTTCTCTCCATCTCTTCGAACGAAAATTTGTTAAATCCACCAGAAGCAAAACCAGACTAATCATAATTCATATGTCATCACACAAGATTCGGACAAAAAAAAAAAGAATATACCTAGCATTTCCGGCAAGGGAAACTGCAGCAAACATCACAGTTCAGCAAGAAGATATGAGACTGCAAGGAAGTAGACACAAGAACTCAGATGTGAGAAGAAACACTTGGTATATAAAAAAACAGCTTGGAGACTAACCGGGTCATCTTCCATAATTAGATTTCTAAAGTGATACAACCCAGCAGCTGAACCATGTGATTTGTCTTCTCGCAGATTTCTCCAAGCTTAGTACAGTAGTTGGGGAGAAGACGTTGGTTGGAGGAGCGGGAGCTGTTCGGAAGCATCACGTCGGCGGCAGAGGCTCGTCGGAGGAGACTGAATAGCTTTAAAAAGGTAAAGAGGTGGGATTTGTGTGAAGAAGAAGAAAAAAGAGAAAATGAAGAAGAAAGAAAAGAGTAAAGAAGATTGAGGGTGAACAGAAGAGAAGAAAGAAAAGAGTAAAGAAGATTGAAGGTGAACAGACGGAGGAAAAAAAAAAAGAATTGATCACTTGGGGGTTTTTTGGTAAACAACCAAACTAAAAGTGCTATAATTCTATCTAGCGCCATTATAGACAATATCTTTCTAAAATGTGCTATATTTGACAAAATGTTCATTTGTTAATCTCGTTTGTGAATTGAATATTTTGGATATGTTTTGAATAATCATACACATTTTCTATATTTTGGATTATATGATTCACAAGGGCGTGCAAACAGAAGTGACATTAAAACAAGAAATAGTTAACCATAAATTTTTAATCATAAATCATTAACCATGTGGTTGGTATTTGAGAACAGTAAAATTAATTTTAATCATAAATCATTAACCATGTGGTTGATATTTTCAACACAAAAGCAATGAAGAAAAAGAAGATGGTGTCCTCGTAATAGCTTCAATTTTGGGAAGATCTGAGACACTTTTCATAGATAAATGATGTTTAACAATGTCTCGTTTAATTAGCTTTGTCTCATTTAGTTCAAGGGTAAAATAGTCTAAGAAAAGTGTCCGAAGAATAGAAAGTGTTCTATTCTCAAATAAAAGTGTAAAATGTTATATTCTATTTTTTCTTAAAAAGTGTATCTCCCTATAATTAAACCGATCTAGATAATGAGACGACATTCTCTAGAAACAGAGACAAAGACGACAATTAAACAAAAGTAAAACTTTACGCCACTTCTTGTTGTGAATATGAAGTGTTGTCTTTGAAGTAGTGAAAGTAAGAGCTCATCACACATCAAGATGTGTTTTTATGAGGGTCGGTCCTAAAATATCGAACACAAACTAAAAAGGTAAATAGACTTATTAAAAACAATGATAAAAAAATATTTTAAAAACCATACATCACTAAATGTCAAACTGGTAAACATGAAGAAAGATAACTTAATATGTTTGACCACACGACCATGTATACCTTTTATGTATTTGAAGGTGGATAATTTACTTAACATTAAAAAGGGCGCAAACTAAAACTTGGTCAGTTTGGACTTAAGGTCGGGTCTGATCATAATCTCCATGCGACACACCAAAGCGAAGTGGATAGGTGGCATCATAAAAACGAACACTTCTCTGCCACGTGTTGAATCATCCATGCAACATCGAAACATTGGAAATTTACACCGAAAGAGGGCTGCCAGAGACGAGCTACGGAAGATGAGAAACCTCATTTGATTTGATCCATGTTGCCGGCTCGAAACAAAAAAAATTCAACCATAACGTGCACATGAAGCGACGTGATTCATGCACTCTCACGCGTACAACTTTCCAACCACCACCTTGACGAGCCGCTACGACAAAACCTCCCAACACGGCCACAAAGCGACACCTTTGCAAGCCACCAAACCAATCATATATGAATGATCTCGAGACAAAAACCGAAGGTGATTTACTGAGTAGACTGATAAATAGAAATTTTCAATCATAAACTATCAATCAATGTGGTATAGTGGTAAGTGTGGGGGTTTGTCGAACCAACTCATGAGGGAAAAAACGCACTAGTTCTGTGATGATAATTAGTTAAGTCTAGGTTTAAATTAAGAGGTTTTTGTGTCACTAAACAATCCTAAGAATCGATGGCAAGAAATGAAAATTCAGAAATATAAGAATAACTCATGGACCAGAGCAATCGAAATGGGCAGTCTTTTCTTGCTAATTATGGTTTTAATTCACACAATCAAGGTTCTCTTATGGCTAGGAATATATAATCTAAGTTAATTCACTCATGTGATATAAACTCTTTCCTAATCATGCAACTACACAATCTCTTGGCAATTAAACATAATAAGGAAGCAAGAAACACAATTTCATGCAACAATTAATCAATCCTAAAATTGTTGCACCAAACTTGGATAACATTGACTAGCCCCAAATTCAATTAGCTCATGAATTTTATCAAACACCTTCTCAAAAAAAAATTTCCTATGATCTAGATTATGTTAGTTACTCCTACTCTAGCATTAAGATCATGAAATTGATGAAGACATTAGATATACTCAGTTCTAAACCATTTATAGCAATCCAATTAACCCATTCCTAACCCTAATCCATAAGCTATATGAAACTACTCACAACCCATCCCTAGAACACTTAGAGAGTTTCNCGGGGGGGGGGGGATTAAGAAGGAATAAGAAATCAAGCAATAAACAAATCAAATGCAGGAAATAAAGGAATACAATTGCAATATAAAATCACCAAAGGTTGCTAGACAAAACTCAAATCTCAAAACACAAAACTAGAGAGAAACTAAGGTAAAAACGTGCATAGAATAATAATGACTTATGGTTTTAGTAATTGAGCTCCCTTTATATAGTAAGCCTAAAAATTACAAAGAAAAACTTCATTAAACTTAAAACGCGTAACTGGTACCGGTTAGTCTGATTGGTATCCTTGACTGGTATTCTTCGTCTGTCAACGTCTAGGATGCAGATCGGTCAGTGCACCAGTGAGGATCTTGACCGGTCTGAGTTTTCTGAAGTTCTTGTACTTTTGTCCCGACATATGGCACCAGACTGCTTGGTGACCGGTCTAATTCACCCGCGAGTTGTCTTGTGGTGCACCAGTCAGTTGCATTGGTCTGGGTTGACTGGTACATACTCCAGGTTTCCGAGACTTATGTTGTTTTGCTCCTTAATCATTCCCTTTTGGTCCAATCCTTGTATAACTCCAACTCTGCACCTGAAATATCATATGCAATGTAAGTGCAACCTAAAGGAATCTGAATGCATCATAATCTAATGAAAAACGAATGAAAATCAAGTGTAATAACCGACAAAATTGCCACACATCAACTCCCTCAAACTTATCATTTGCTTGCCCTCAAACAATGCGAATCGTCAATAAGGGAGCGAGGTTTGAAAAACAAGAACTTAGCAACCAAAACTCATTGATGAGAGCGTTTCGACTTAGCATAATCTACTCGTCTTATCATTCAAGCAACATCACAATCCATTATTATTACTAAGTCAAGGCGATCCACCTATCTAACTTAGATTGCTTTCCGACATTCATTAGCAAAGAGTGAAACATGTTCAAGACACACAATGGTTTCAATCGGTTTGGACTAATTGGGACTGCAATGCAAAAGAGAAAGTTTCACACAAGGCATGAAGGTTAATTGTAATTTGATTTCTCTCACGAAGTGAAAGAATTATAGCAAAATCAAAAAAGACAAAGAGCTATGGGGCATACAATATTGAACATCTATATTTCCCCCAAACTTAGACTCTTATATCTACCCAATCCTATTCTTTAAAATTTTTCTTCACCATTTTTCTTTTCTTTTTGACTTAGGGATTTTTAAAATTAGACTCTTTCTCTTTATCTAACTTCAAGACTTTTTTTTTCATTTTCATTCTTTTTATTTGTTTCTTTTTCTTTTCTTTTAGTCTTACTCTTTTTGGAGCATAAATTTCTTTTCTATTCTTGAGTCTAATAAGTTTTTGGCTTCTTTCATCCTATCCCTTTTTCATCTTTTATTCCCATTGGTGATTGTTTTCTTTCTACCCATTCTTTTTTTCTTTCTCTTTTCAAGCTTTTCCAAGTCAATCTCAAAATTCCAAACTCAGTTCTCCCCATAATAAGATCGAAATCAAGTCCTAGAGATACCCAAGCTTTTATCTTCATTCATTACATTCCCAAACATCCAAAGCTACCCAAATAGATGTTCTCTATTGTCGCTCTCTATACTTTTATGTTTTTGCAAAATTACAATCTCTTAATCAAACAAAGAGAGCTCACACAAGTGTTTAAGCCAAGGGTGCAAAGGGTTAGAGGGAATCATCCTAAAAATGAGAATGACCTAATTGAGCTAAATGTGTTTAGGTTAATATGCTCAATTTCGTGCTTGAATATATATAATACCATGTATATATTGTGCAACCAAAATCATGCTAATTAAAGTTCGGGATTATACTCATATCATAATTGAAAGCAATCATAGGCTAGTAGGCTTCACAAACTAAGACTTAACTTTTTAAACATTAAGATCTAAAGCTATGAACTTCAAGACTTTTCGAGACTACTAGGCCAAGATCGATGATCGGGAGTTAAGGTGCATAAGTTCTTTCTTGAAAACATGTAATGTGAGCTAAATGAGACTCAATCTTAAGCTGAAATGCAATGTAACCTAGATGAAAAACCCGAATAAAAGCATGAAATTATTTTTGGTTTTTCTAAAAATTTCAAAAAAAAAAAATTGGTTTTTGGTTTTTTTTATTGTAAAACATAATTATTCACGATGCAGTATGAGAGTCGATAAAAACAAAATAGAAAAAAATATTGGATGGAAGGTGGCTCCTCCCCGAAACTTAAACAATACAACCTCTATGTGTCCAAATCGGAAGGAGGGAACCGAAAATAAGAAAACAAAAATTTCAGTTTGAGGTGAGAGTGGTACCTGGTAACAATCAGATTGACCGGTGTATGTGAACGGTGTGATTGTCTAGGAAGTTCTGCTGTTTGATACCGATCACCAGTGTGACCGTTGGAATGACCGGTGCATGGGTTTTGTTCTTCTTGTCGTTTGATACCGGTCACCAGTGTGACCAGTGGAATGACCGATCCTGTGTCTCCCAACTCCCATTTTCGTAAACTTCAACCAAGTCTCCAAACCTCGTTCGATCCTTGCTTTGCACTAACCTCAATATCAGCGAATTGGCCACTGCATGACCTCAATATCTAAATATAACGTGCAAGACAATCGAACTTCCAAGACAGAATCTCAAACGTTCAAGTCAATGAAAAACAAAAACAAAATAAAACCAAATGATATGTACAAAGGATAACCATGAGACTTCCTCCCAAGTGAGCTTTTATAGTCACTTAGCTTCACTTTGGTGGTTGCTCTAAGTTCAGCTTGGAGTTCTGCTCCAACGCACGAACTCGTTTCTTGAGCTTCTCCACTTCAGCATGATGCTTAACGCGTTCTGCATTCATCTCATTTTCTAGATCCCAGATTCTATCTAGAAAAGTTCCATGGATTTGGTTTGTCTCCTCAATGTGGTGCTCTAGCAACCTCATGTTCTCTCGAACTAATCACTCAAGGTCTTGGAACTTCTCCTGAGTCACTTGGGGATCAACTCGCTTTTCTTCAACAACTATTGGTTCCCCTTCAGGTATGTAAGGGTATCCTAGCCTTTGCTAATCATGGTGTCTCGGATCATTGAGAATCACAACCTTCTCAAGGTATAAGTCTCCTATCTCGAAGTTGATAATAGCTCCAGCATCCTTCAGGAAAGGTCTTCCCAAAACCATCCATCACGCTCCTTCTTCAGCAGGTTCAACAAAGATGAAGAAATTTGTCTAGATAAACCATCATAGATCTTGATCTCCACATCAAAAATCATCCCAATTGCACGTACGTCGGGGCTAACATGCTCATTCAAGTCCCACAGAGGCGGATCCTTGATCTCAAAGCCCAAAGAGTCTGAGGCATACTTTGTCATACCATTGTAGATTGAGCGAGAGTCACACACAACGTTGTCTAGATCACGCCCATTGATGCTATCTGGAATCCTGTACAGTCCAAGGTCAGGTTATCCATAGTCAATTACCTCATCTGGAAGGTTCTCCTCTTCAACCATATGATCTTCTTCCTCATTCAGCTCCTCATCGCTGCTCTCCTCGATGTCCTCTTCATTCAACTGCCCAAAAACTCATCTAGCACATCATCATTGCTATCTTCTTCCTCATCAATCAACACAAAAACTTGAGCCTTTTTCTTGTCTTTCCTTGACAAGGATCTTGGATCGTACTCCTGAATCCCATAAGCTACCAAGTCAAGTGTGACTTTAGCTTTCTTCAGGCTGATCTCAGCTTGTGTAGATGCCATGAATGGCCTTCCAAAATCAGCGTGCTCTTGTTCTTTATCTCCATCTTGAATATCACAAAGTCTGTGGGTACTTCTACTCTTCTGAGCTTTATTGGAAGATCTATGAGCATCCCAACTGGCTTCCTGAGTGAGTTGTTTGCCAAGAGAAATGTCATCCTGCTAGGAACAAACATGCAAAACCAAGTCTTTCAACAATAGAAAATGGCATTACGTTTACACTAGCTCCTAGATCTAGCAAGCACTCATCGAATTTAATACCATGTAAAGCGCAAGGATCCGGAAAAATCCCTGGATCTGGTTTCTTGGCCATATCGATCTTTGGCCTGAGTGGAGTTGGATCCTCTGATAGAAACTCTCTCTTGAGCTGCTCGACAACCTCAAGTACCTTCAGGGTAATGTCCTTAGTCGACTGCTTAACTTTCGGATCAACCAATATCTTCTCAATTCCTAGCATTTGTTCCTCTAACACTTTCAGATATTTTATGAACTTTTCCTTTCGTACCTCATAAAAACGACTCGGAAAGGGAAGTGTAGGTATATAAGTGTCAACAGGCTTGAGTACTTGAGTGTTTTCTTCAGCTCCCCTTGTCCTAACTTTCACCCCCCCCCACTTATTTTCTCATTGTCCTCGATGAGAACAAGAGTGGAAACAACATTTCCAGACTCATGTGATGGGACCTCAGATTTACCTGGAAGTGTACTAGGCAGTCTCCTAGATGACTAAGCAATCAATGTGTCTAGAGTCCTCATATGTGTCGACATTGAGTCGATTCTTCCATTCAGGTCGTTGTACATGTTGTAAACCTTGGAGTTTATCTCTCTCTTGAAGCTATGAAACCCAAATACATATTTGTTCTGTCCCTCTAGCAATTGCCTCAACATAAGAATGGTCCGATCTTTAAGGGTTGTCTGAGTAGGTGCACCGGGAGTGGGGATAAAATCGGGTGGGCGTGGAGCATATGGTGGTTTCGAACCTCCTTAGTTCTGATAGTTACCTCGATTCTGGTAAGTCTGCTGAGGTTGGAAGGACTTTTGCGCCAGGTAGACCTGATACTGGGGTTTGCAACGTTCGTGCTTCTATTGGATAGGTTGGGGTTGGGGTAGTAATTGTTGTAGGTCCTCTGGAATCCCTGATTACCCACATAGTTGACCTCTTCTTGCTGAAAATTCTCAGTAGAATAGTCCTCAACTTGATCAACTAAATTAACTGACCTCTTCTGGGTTTGCAACGCTCGATCAAGCTTCTCATTTAGAGTCTTCGGTTCAGCCTTGAAACCTGAATCTCTAGAACCATTGTTTTGGGGCAGAGAACGATCGTAATCTCCAACATGTGACGCATCACTCTGCGCCAGCTTCTCTATCAAAACCAATCGATCATCATATCTTAAGTCGAAGAAACTACCTTGGCTCGCAGTGTGCGGCATCGATTGATATTCCCTTAGGAGTCCTCTGTGAAATGTATCTAGGAGGCTCTCATAAGTGAAACCTTGGTGAGGGGGCTATAGGGTTTAACTCTTGAAACGTATCCAAGCTTCAGCAAACAACTCCATAGTCTTATGAGCAAATGTAGCGATGTCACTCCTAAATTTTGCTTTCGCAGATGGCGAGAAGAAAGCAGAGAGAAAAGCTTTCTTGCTGTCAGCTCATGTCTGAATTGATCCATGAGGCAGTGATGTGTATGGTTTTTAGGGGTTTTTAGTCTCATATTCTTATGGGATTTTAATCCTCTTTTGAGTTATTAATGTGCTTTTGGAGTGTTTTCATCTCCTTTCAGGGTTTCACAGGTCTGAAGAAGGTATCTGGTAATAAGAGCCGTTTTGGGATATTTGGAGTTGCAGAATTTTGCAGAAGCTTCAGAAGTTTGCTAATGGATGGAAGGCTTCCCGGTATTGTATTGAAGTGAAATTTGGACACGCCATAGCCACATGAGTTAGATTTCGTTTGGTGGTGGTTTGAGGTCCTTATGAGTATCGGTTCGAGAGTTACGCCGGTTTTACTGAAGGCATGTCA
>OVAU01002191.1:0-12998 GCA_900406315.1 Biscutella laevigata subsp. laevigata
CTTTCGGGAAAGAAGAAGGTGGTTGCAGAAGGGTGTTGGGTCACATCTGATCCAAAGACTGTGGTTCACTTCGTTCCCCTAGGGCCTGAAGGTTGTAGACTTTGGGTTGACTTTGGGCCCAATGACGAAATAGAGGTGTTGGGAGATGCACTAGGTTCATGTATTGCTTGGCCTCAAGACAAGGTAACTATGCTTTAGATGTACCAAACGAATAAGAACTCTTGTAGTGACTTGATGCAGAATGCTTGTAATGACTTGAGAATCCATTGTATGACTTGAATATTTTGTTTATGAATGGTTTGTAGCATTTCTTCTATAGCATTTCTTCCAATAGCGTACTATATCACAAAATAACAACACAACTAAAAAGCTATAGAACAAGATATAATGGCAAAAGGAGAATAGCTATAATAATATGCCATGTACGTGTAGCGTTTAAAACTTGCTATCGTAGATACAAATTATAACACCTAACTCAAACGCTATGGAATATGTACACATACGATAGCACAAGGCACGTATGCTATTGTATTATTAACGTACCATAGCTTTTTCACAAAATGCTATAATATATATACGCCTATTATAGCTGTATAATGAAACGCTATTATTAATTTAACATGTATCATAGCAGTTTTTCAGTAACGCTATTATACATCCATCGCTATAATAGCAGTCTAAAGAAACGCTATTATTGATGAAGTACATATCTTAGCAGTGATTAACTAACGCTATCGTAGACCTTAGCCGTATAATATCATAGCTAAAAAAACGCTATGATATATTGTACACATACCATAGCATAGGACCCAAAACGTTATGACATGGTGGTACCTATAATAGCTGGGGCAGAAATAGCGTTTATAGAAACGCTATGAAAGACCTATAATAGCGAAATTTACGTGCTACCAAAGGCCATTTTTCTTGTAGTGAATGTAAGATATATGATTATGATTAATCATATTACTTCCTCATAAGGTGACTTATAGTAATCACTTTTCTAATGGAAATGTTATATCTTAAGAATATATTTGGTAACCAAATAAATTGGTATAATAAAAGAAGTTTAATTCCTAATTATAAAATCATGGAATTGTGTTGTAGAAGATGATGTGTCATTCTAAGAATGCATTAAGAGGTTATGTGTTTGTAGACAAGATTATATGTTACTCTTAGATTACTCTGATAATGACTAAGAAATTACTTGTCATTACAACAATGAACTAAGAGTTTATGAGTCACTATTGTAATGACTAAGAGATTACTTGTCATTACAACAATGAACTAAGAGTTTATGTATCACTCTTGTGATGACTAAGTAATGATTAAGAGATTACTTGTCACAAATGCATGAACTAAGAGCTAATTGCATCAACACTTGTAACTCATCTCTTCTTTGATGTATGATTGAGATTTAAGCAAGAATGTGAAATTGGGTCCTCAGATGTATTTGTTCCATCACAAAGACATCATCAAAACATAAACTTAAGAAACAATACACAACACTTAAAGAAATAAAGAAAGGTTTATATGAAGAGGAGAGGAACACCAATCTCCTAAATAAGGATTAAAGCCATCTTCATCATATCATATCCATTCAAGAAGAATTCCACAACAATGATGAATGGAGATAATCTACAAACCTCCTTAAACATTCTATTATGTGATTAATTATAAGTCTAAAGGTGGGTTCATGTATCTCTTATGTATGTATGTAGTTAATATTTACATACATAGAGATTATACGTACAGTTACTACAGTCGATCATGAATATACGGGAAAATCTCCGCTTTCAAACCGTTGAGTTTCAACTCTTTATAATGTATAAAAGATAACATTAATGAAACTATATCTAAAGGACGTTAAATAACCAAAGGCTCTTATATATCCAACGAACAAAGCACGTGAATATCACAAAAATCATTGTTGAAAACATTGCTAGAAACCAAAGGATCTCAATGAACTCGAAAACTCTTGCGTTCAATTAGGAATGGGGAAAAGGACATCAAATTTTTGAAAGAGTTATTATAAATCCATAAAATATAATCAATATCAAATTTTGATGAATAAACATAAGTAGAAGCGTACCCGATAAATTCATGATTACGGATCTGGATGAAGGAATGAATCTTCCAAAACAAACCCTATTTTTACTTTAGGTCTCTGGTGATGAGATCCATATATATTCTGTATTTTCGGCTAGGATTGTTTTGGGGACTATATGTTCATAACCTTCTATTTATAGAGAATCAATTTCTAATTCGGCCCTTCATCAACCTAGAAATTGCCTAAGATATCCACAATTAATTATTCTATAACATTTATGCCTCAAGTCTTTACTTCATTACAAAAGTGACCACATAATATTTGACTTAATAATAATGACCCTAACACATTGAATAATACATGTGTGACCCCAAAAATAGATCTTACAATCTCTCATTGTGTCATATATGTAGGCCATAAATGTTTGATTAGATTTTGGTTTTTTGTTTATGGTTTATGGTTTTTGGTTTTTAGATATAAATTTTAGATTTTAGATTTTAGATATTAATTTTTTTTTTGATTATGTTGTAGATTTTAGTTTTTATAAAAACTTGAATGATGATTTTAGTTTTGGTTTTTAGATTTTCTACATTTTAATATATAATTTTGTTGTTAATGTTTCATTTAATTGTTTTAGTTGTTAAAATAAATAAATAAGTAAAATTAATTATTTTGTAAAACTAATAATTATTGTTTTATATAAAATATAAAATAATTCTTTTTAAAAATATCATTTTATTATCTATTTTTATTATTAGTATCTCATTTTATTGCTTAAAGTTGATAAACTAAATAAATATAATTTATTTGGGATGGTTTAAAATTTAGATCTTAATTGCTTAGATGTTTTTGGTATTTGAATTTAATGTATTTTTAAGTTAAAAAGGAAAAGAAATATTGAATTGTGATTAACTTAATATTACTCGGACTATTTTAAATTTGAAAAACCTTCCAAAACAATTATGATAAAAAACGATAATAAAAATATGTGTAAAACGAAATTTAACTTTAACTTTATTTATGATCAGAAACATGCTGATTTTCAACTGGTCATACTTTAGTGAGATCTTTTAACTTTACTGTACAAGATGTAAACCGAAATTTAACTTTAATTTTATTTATGATCAGAAAATGTGTATAACACAACAAAACAACATATAACCAAAAAAACGGAATGACAAATTCCACTAAAGCAAATGATCCCCAAACACTGAAATGGCCAGTCGAGCAGTATGCTCATGAAAGACTTCTAGCACAATACCTTTTTAAAGAGGATCTGCAATCATTGAGTTTGTACCTAAATGGTCTATGATAATCTCTCCACTTTGTACCTTTTCCTTAACTACTCGGTACTTGATGTCTGTATGCTTATAATTCACCAAACTCTAGTTATTATCAGAATATAAAACAACTGTCTTATTGTCACAATATAACTTAAGTGGCCTTTCAATTCCCTCAAGAATACGCAGTCATGTTACAAGATTTTTCAGCCAAATTCCTTGATTTGATGCGTTGTAGACTGCTACCAGTTCTGCAGCCATGGTGGAGGAAGCAACGAGTGTTTGTTTCGCACTACGCTACGAAATAGCTCCACTAGCCAACTAAAAATATATTCCGATGTTGACTTCCTACAATCTTCGCATCCTGTAAAATCGAAATTAGAATACCCTATGATCTCCAAATTATCTGATCTCTGATACGTGAACATATGATGTTTTGTTCTCTGTAAGTACCTCATGACCCTTTTCACTGCTTTCCAATGATCTATTTCTGGATTGCTCAACTATCTGCCTAAAACTCCAACAATGTACGCAATATCTGGAAGCGTACAAACTTGAGCATACATAAGACTCCCTACTGCCGACGCATAACAGAACTTTTGCATCTACTGAATATCCAGATTTCCTTGAGGGCATCGATCGAGACAGAATTTGCCTCCCTTAGCAACTGGAGTATCTCCTGGCTTGCAGTCTTGCATGTTAAACCTTTTAAGTACTTTATCGATATAACTCTTTGTGACAATGGAAGAATTCCTCGAGATCGGTCTCGATGAATCTCGATTCCTAAGACAAAAGATGTCTGACCAAGATCTTTCATTTCAATTTTTTCCTTAAGAAATCTCTTGGTTTCAACCAGCATGCTCATATCGTTTGTGGCCAATAGTATGTCGTTGACATATAAGACCATGAAGATACACTTGCTCCCACTGAATTTTTGATACACACAATCTTCAACTAAATTCACCTCAAAACCAAAAGAGATGATTCCTTATGAAATTTGTAGTACCATTGATGAGACGCTTGTTTTAGCCCATAGATGGATTTCAACAATTTACATACTATTTTCTTTGCATCACTTGAGACAAAGTTTTCCGGTTTGTTTCATCAATGTCTCCATTGAGAAACGCTATTTTGACATCCATATGATGAAGCTCCAAATCATAATGTGCAACACATAATTGTCCTAAAAGAGTTCTTTGATGAAACTGGAGAAAAAGTCTCTTTATAGTCAATCCCTTCTTTCTGAGTATAGCCTTTAGCTACTAAACGAGCCTTATACCTTTCCACACTACCATTTGAATGCTTCTTGGTCTTAAATAGCCATTTGCAACAAATAGGTTTCTTTCCTTGTGATAACAAGACAAGTTTCCCAACTTTATTGTCTAGCATGAACTGATACTCTTCATTTGCTGCTCTGATCCAGAAATCCGAATTAGAGCAACTCATTGTCTGACGGAAGTTGATAGGATCATCTCCCAAATGAGTTTGATTTTCCTCATGTTCCATTAGAAATACAATGCAATCACCTGAGACAACATTTCTCTTTACCCAAGTAGATCGTCGCAAAGCAAATGATCTTGTCGCATGATAAACCAGAGTTTTGCTATAGACTAGCAAAACTGGATAGATCAATGTAGATATAGTGGTAAGTGGGGGCATGTGTGTCGAACCAACTTGGGGGGTGATAACGCACTAGTTCTATGATGATAATTCGCTAAGTCTAGGTTGGAATCGATGAGTTGTTTGTCGCTAACAATCTTATCTAGAATGCTAAACGAAATTGCAATTAAAATAAAAGTAAATTGAAAGGTCAACATGATATAGGTAAATATAAATTCAGAAAATAAAGCAAGCATATGGACCAGGGCAATCGAATTATGCAGTTTATTTTCATGCTAATAGATGGTTTAATTCACACAATTAAGTTTATCTTATGTCTAGGAATTTCTAATGTAAATTAATTCAATCCTGTGATAGAAACTCTTTCCTTATCATGCTTCTAAAAAATCCCTTGAAAGAAGACATAATGGGGAAGCAATGAACACAATTCCATACAACAACCAATTAGACTTAAACAATCCATTAAAAAACCTAGATTGACAATTTTTTCATTTATTCAAGCATTCTGTCGAACACCTTCCGGGCGACAGATTTCCTAAAATCTATATTTGGTTTGCAACTCCTAATCTAGCATTGATTCATATGACGATTCAAGCCCTAAACTATTCTAGCGATTCAATTCTACCTTTTTCTACCCTAATCCATAGCTATAAGAGACTACTCACTAATCATGCCTAGAACACTTTGTGAGTTTCTAGACATGACTCAGATGAGGATTGAAATAAAGAAATAAAATCAAAGCAATAAATGATCAAAGGCAAGGATAGAAGAAAAACAAATGCAAAAGAAGATAAAATCAGAATTACAAAGTGTTATGAGGAAAAAGGAGAGGTATAAAAATTTCAGAGAATGAAACTAGAAAAGATAAGAACTTCCAAAAAGAATTAAGAAAACCCAAAACTAAAAACTAACTAAGAAGAAAAACTATTAGGGTTTTAGTTTACTTTGGCTCCCTTTATATAGTTAGCAAAAATTTACAAACCCATTAAACGTGGTTTGGATCCGTTTTGTTAAAAGCGGATCAGTGATACTGATCAGACACACCGGTATGGGTGACCGGTATGGTTCGTCCGTGAGATTGCTGGAATTGTCACCGGTCAGCACACCAGTGTGGCGTGTGACCGGTCCTCTTTCTTTATTGCTCATGTTGATTTATCTCGGGCTGGATATCGGTGTGCTGGTGACCAGTACGATTTTTCCGCGAGTTTCCTGGCGTGCACCGGTGTGGCACCGATCTGATCTGACCAGTATGATGACTCGGAACTTGACACTTAGCCGTTTTTGCTCCTTTTTCCTTCCCTTTTGATCTATTTCCTTAATAGTTCCATCTCTACACCTGAAATCACAAATGATATGCAAATGCAACCTAAAGGACTTTAAATGCAACCTAATCTAATGCAAAATGCAACAAAATGGATCATCAAAACCATTTAAATCACAACATATCAACTCCCCCAAACTTATCATTTTCTTGCTCTAAAGCAAAACAAAAACCAAGCGAAGGGTCGAGGTTTGAAAAACAAGAATCTAGCAACCCAAAATCATCGATGAGAGCGTTTTCGACTTAGCATAACTACTTGTCTTATCATTCAGGCAATATCACCATCCGCCATTATTAATAAGCAAAGGTGATCCACCTATCTAAACCTATCATGCTTTCCTACATTCAATTAGCAAGAGTGAAACATGATCAAATGAATACACAAGGGTTCAATCAGTTCGGTAGAAAGGGGACTTCAATGCGAAAAAGAATGTTCCACACAAGACATGAAGGTTGATTGTAATTTGGTTTCTCTCGCGGGGTGAAAGGATTACATCAAAATCAGGAGAGACAAAGAGCAATTTGGGCATACAACATTGAACATCTATATTCCCCCAAACTTTGACTATAGTATCTACCCAATCCTATTCTTTTCAACCTTTTTCTTCACCATATTCTTTTACTTTTTGACTTTTTGACTTTCTGGATTTCTTTTCTTAAAACTAGACTCTTTCTTTTTATCTAACTTCAAAGCTTTTATCTTTTCATTTTCAAATTTTTTTTCTTTTCCTTAGCCTTTCTACTTAGGAGTTTATTTTTCCTTTCATTTCTAGAGTCTGCTAAGCCTTTGGCTTTTCTTATTCTATCCCTTTTTCATTCTTTTCATTCCCTTTTGTGTTTCTTTTCTTTCTACCCATTCTTTTTCTTTTTCTTTTCAAGCTTTTCCACATCAAACTCATAATCTCAGGCCTAGTTCTACCCAAGCTTTTCTTTTCTTTCCATTCCAAATATCCTAGACTACCCACATAGATGATCTCCGTTGTCGCTCTCTATACTTTCATGTTTTCGCAAAACACAATCACTAAAGAAAAGAACAATGAGAACTCACAAGTGTTGACAATGCGATTGAATAAACTCAATAAACGCAATAATAATCAAAATAGTGCAAATGACAAAGTCGTGCATATGAATGAAACTAAAATAAGACAAAATAGCAAACAAGATTAGTTCAAAGGTGGTTCCTCCCCCAAACTTAAACATCACAGTCCATGTGTCCAAGTTGGAAAAAGAAACCGAAAATAATGAATATAAAATAAAATAAAATAAAGTAAAGTAAAATAAAATAAAATAAAATCAAAGAAATAAAAACCTAAGGTGAGAACGTTCCTACATAAAGTAGGCATCTAGATCGAACTCCCCGTCGGAGGCGAAGTCCGAAAACTCGTTATCACACTCGTATGGTGGAGGTGGTGCGAACTGGACTCTGGGGCATCTCTCATATGTCAAAAGATCTGGGCGGATATGCCTCAGTCTCACGTGGCTTGTCTGGTGGACTGGTGGACTGTCAGGTAGGGATGAATGTGAGATTGATAAACAAGAGTTTCACTATGGACTAGCAAAACTGGATAGATCAATGTAGATATAGTGGTAAGTGGGGTATGTGTGTCGAATCAACTTGGGGGTGATAACACATTAGTTCTATGATGTTAATTCACTAAGTCTAGGTTGGATATGAGTTGTCTTTCGCTAACAATCCTATCTAGAATGCTAAACAAAATTGCAATTAAAATAAAAGTAAATCAAAAGGTCAACAAGATAGAGGTAAATATAATTTAGAAATAAAGCAAGCATATGGACCAGGGCAATCTAATTGGGCAGTTTATTTTCATGCTAATAGATGGTTTAATTCACACAATTAAGCTTATATTATGTCTAGGAATTTCCAATGTAAACTAATTCACTCCCGTGATAAAAACAATCCTTTGAAAGAAGACATAATGGGGAAACAATGAACACAATTCCATACAACAACCAATCAGACTTAAACAATCCCTTGAAAAGCCTAGATAGACAACTTATTCGTTTATTCAGGCATTCTGTCGAACACCTTCTAGGCGACAAATTTTCCTAAGATCTAGATTTGGTCTGTGATGTCTGTGAATTTTGATGGTTTTAACTATCGGTTTTCATTCGTTTTGTGCTAGCTTAGAATGCATTTTAAAGTCTACTAGGTTGCATTTGCATTGTATTTGGCATTTCAGGTGCAGAGGAGACTAGGGCGACAAACATAGCGATTATGGAGCATTATGGGAGTGAAATATGGCTAAGTCCCGGACAAAGAAAATGCGCCGGCCAAGCCCAGCGGTCAAGCCAAACCGGCGCAAGGCAAACAGAGAGATGCAGACAGAAGACGCCGGCCAAGCCCACCGGTGTGTGCCAGACCGGTGGGAGCTCCAGAATGTCAGGATGAAGGACGCTGGTCAAGTGCGCCGGTGTGCACCAGACCGGCGAAGACCAAACTGAAACCTCCGTATGATGATCGTCAGTCAAGTGCAACGGTCTGCACAGACCGGCGGAGAGCAAACAAAAAGCTATGAAGGAAGGCCGCCGGTCAAGTGCGAAGGTCTGCACTGACCCGCGGAAACCCTGACGAGACAAAACTTATCTCCTTTTTATGTTTTATTTTGGCCAAGTATAAAAGAGTCTAAGAACTGAAACCCTAGTATCAAGTTTTTATCTAAGTTTTTCTGAAGTTTTAGAGTTTTTCTCTCTAGAGGCTATGTACTATGATCATTTGATTAATCCATTGCAATTTAATTTCTTCGTTAAATTTAATTTCTCTGCATCCATTTCTATCCCTCACTCCATGAACAAAAACTCCCCAAGTGCTTTGTTCATGATGTGTGAGTAGTCCTTATAGCATCATGGATTAGGGTAGATCTGGGTTGATTCTGGTTGCTTTTGATGTTTAGGGCTAAATAGAAATTGTCTTCTCCATGATTATTGCTCTTAATGCTTAGATTTTATTGATCACATCATCTATGAATATAGGGAATTTCTCGCCCGAGAGGTGTTCGATAAAATTCCCCAAATAATTAATCATGTTGTTTATTGATATTTTCCAAGAGAGTGTTTAAGGATTGATAAATTGTTGCATCGAATTGTTCTCATTGCTTCTTAATTGTGCCATTGGCCAAAAGATTGTGTGATTGCATGATTAGGAAATGGGTTTTTATCATGAGAGTGAACTAGCCTGGAATTGAGATTCTTAGACATAAGACAACCTAGATTGTGAAATTGAACATCATTAATAACTCAATAGACTGTCCAATTCGATTGTCCCGGTCCATGTGCTTGCTTTAATTTCCTGAATTTACACTTTTTTCGATCGCGTTGACTTTTTGGTTGACTTTATGTACTTCGCTTTATTTTACTTAATCTACCTAATTGGGATTGTTAATGACAAACATACCCTATTGGTTCCACCTAGACTTAGCGAATTAGCATCACAAAATTAGTGCGTTGTTACCACCTGAGATTGGTTCGACATATTCTCCCCCACTATACTACATTGACGACCATTTTACTAATGCATAGTAAAATTGAGTTTATCAATTGACGCCGTTGCCAAATTGGGTGATAGTAATAGCCATTAGTTCTTTGCGTTTGCTAAGGGCGCTTACAAACTCAGGTTGTTCCCATTCTCCTTGAAAAGTATTGCTCACGACTGGGAAAGAAGCTTAGAACCAAACTCCATACTGACCTGGTTAGACTGCAAGCAAGCGTTCCTTTCGGCATTCTTCCCACAAGCTAAAACGGCCAAAATCAGGACGAACATCTCCACTTTCTCCCAGATTTATTCAGAAACCCTATATGAAGTATGAAGTCGTTTCCAGAAGTACATTTGCCACTGCCCACATCATGGCTTTCCTCAAGAATCCCTTCTCAACAGATTCTATAAGGGACTCTTAAGACCGTACAAAATGATGTTGCATACATCAAGCTCGGGAAGCTTCTTTGATAAGACATATGATGAAGGCTACAAGTTGATTGAAAGTTTAGCTCAATGTGAATACACCTATAGTGAGAGATATGAACCTACCGCTGTTGCTCAGGTTCATAACCCACATGAGGACTACAATCATGTAGTCGACCATATTGACACACAGTTCAACCAGCTCTTCACTACACAACACACTGCAAGGGAAAATGAAGACAGTGAGTGTCACTTGCATCAACCTACTGATGTAGAGGTTAAGTATTTAGATTACAAAGTACCTCATCATAACAATTCGCTGCTTCACCTTGGACAACGACCTCTACTCCAACATTTGATTTCCAAACTACTCAACAATTATCGACCTTATGACTACCAAACACCTCCTACAAGAGTACCACCCCAACCCTGTATTCAGACATCACAAGACACCACAAATCTCCTCCTAAAACAGCTTCTTGCCGGTCAACAAAGGTCAGAATTAGATTTTGGAGAGTTCAAGAAGGAGATACACAACAAAGTGGACACTTCCTACTACGACTTAAGCAACAAGTTTGAGCAAATGGCATCGCATATGCAGGCCATGGACCATGAGATCAACATCTAACTGCATCATCTGAATTTGTGCAAGCTATAACCCTAAGAAGTGGAAAAGCTCTGCCTCCTATGACTTCCATTGAGGACAATGGGAAGCAGAGTGGGGGGATGGCTATTCCAATAGAGGATGATGACAGTATAGAGGAAATTCAAGAGGATACTTCTAATAAAGCCGATGAAGAAGCTGAGGAACTTGCACGAAAAGCTAAAGAGTTAGCTGACAAGAAAGCTAAGGGTAAAACCATAGTTGAGGAAGAATCTTCAACCAGAGTCCCAACTTATAAACCACCCCCTATGAACCCAAATTACCTTTTCCAGGGAGACAAAGAGCAAAACTTATTGAAAAATACCGAGCTAAATTTTAAGAACAGATGAAAGATGTTCATATAGTTATGCCGCTAATATATAGCTATGACACTGATATATGCATTTATGCTTGTTCCTCACTACATCAAATTCCTTAAGGATGCAATCCAAAAGAAGCTCAAGGACATAGAAGGAATGGTAATTCTCACCAAGGAATGCAGTGCCATCATTCAGACATCAAAGGCACCATTCAAAATGGAAGACCTAGAGAGTTTTACTATCCCTTGCTCCTGAGGAGAATTTAAATTTGATAGATGCCTATGTAATTAAGGAGCTAGTGTGAGTGTTATGCGTTATTATATTGCCAGAAAATTAGGATTCACTGTTTTTAAACCTTGCAGGATCCAAATTGTGCTGGCAGACATATCAGTTAAGATCCCGATTAGAATTCTGGAAGACTTACCAATCTGACTAGGAAACACAGAAGTACCTACCGATTGCATCATCCTAGAAATGGAAGAGGAACCGAAAGACCCCATTATCCTTGGCCGACCATTCTTAGCTACAGCAGAAGCAATCATAGACGTTAAGAAAGGAAAAATTGATCTCCACCTAGGAAATGAAGAAGTAAAGCAATTTGATATGAGGGAGATCCTGAAGAAACCCTCCATGTCTGCCGAGATCTTTAGAATAGACATCATAGATGATCTTACTGAAGAATATATAGAGGACTTTTCTCAAGAAGATATCCTGAAAAAAGCACTCACTGAGGAAAGAAGTTAAGATGAAGTTTTTGGGATTCATATTGGGAACATGTAGAGAAGAATAGACTCTCATAAGGCCCTTCTCGAAAAACCTGAGTTCGAGGAGATCACCACGCTTGATATGCAAGTTGGAAACTTCGCTGACCTGGAGAAACCAAGAGTTCAAAATGACTGGAGTAAACCTTAGGCGCCCAAGCTCGAACTTAAACCCCTCCCTCAGGGTCTCAGGTTTCTTGGGGACAAACTCTACCCACCCGGTGATTGTTAATGATGCATTGAATGATGATGAAATCAACTGTCTAGTTAGAGAGCTAAAGCGTTTTAGGAAGGCTATTGGTTACTCTCTAGGTGATATTAAAGGGATCTCCCCTTCTTTGTGCATGCATATAATACATTTAGAAAATGAATCCATGTCCTCAATTGAGAACCAAAGAAGATTGAATCCGAATTTAAAAGATGTAATAAAAAAAGAAATTTTAAAACTCTTAGATGCTGGAATTACCTGATTTCGGACAGCAACTGGATCTCTCATGTGCATGTTGTTCCAAAGAAAGGTGGAATCATAGTCATTAAAAATGTGTATAGATTACAGAAAATTGAATGCTGCCACCAGAAAAGACCACTTCCCTCTGCCTTTCATCGACCAAATGCTAGAAAAACTATCAAACCACCAATATTACTGTTTCCTTGATGGGTATTTGATGTGTGTTATTTTAGACGGTTTTATCATTCGGTTTTCATTCGTTTTGCATTAGTTTATTGATCATTTTAGAGTCCTATAGGTTGCATATTGCATATCATTGGCCATTTCAGGTGAGAGAAGGACTCGATCGAAGAACTGAGCAAAAGGATCAAAAGGAGCAAAAGGTGCAGAAAAACAGGAGAATTGGCTAAGTCTCGGAGATCAACAACAGGCATCAACAACGGCCAACACCCCGTTGTGATCCCAAAAAACCAGACAGGAGCCCAACACCGGCCAACAACAATGGCCAGTTGGCCGTTGTGATCCTCCTAGCCAGAACTCAAGCTCAGCACCTGCCATCAACAACAGCCAGTTGGCCGGTGTGACCCCCAGATTTGCAATCAGAGCTTAACAACGGGCACCCACACCGGTGTGTTGCCCGTT
>OVAU01002192.1:0-12991 GCA_900406315.1 Biscutella laevigata subsp. laevigata
TACTCAAATCGATTCGATTTGGTTGGTTTTTGGTTCGGTATTATATATATTTTTTTCGGAAATTCATTCGGTTTTAATATCAATTTATTTAATTTTAATATCAATTTATTTAATTCGGATATGCATTCAATTTTAATATCAATTTATTTAATTCAGATATCCATTGTATATTTATTATTATTTATTTAATTTTAATATAAATTTATTTAATTTTCATATTACTTTTATGTATTTAATACACTTTTTGAATATTCGAAACCGAACCGAACCTTTAGCGGGCACAAAAGTGCGTACAAAATAGACAAAGCAGGCAAAACGGGCAAACAAAATATGTTGAATGATGATTTGAAATACGGGTAGAACAGACGAGCAAAAAAACTACTTTGCCCATCCTTTGCCCATCCTTTGTCCACTCCTACCATTCAAGGCCTATGAAAGAACCCAATTCCGATTCCAAATTTCCAATACAAATTGACTAATTTGAAAATAAATTTAATTAAAAACTCACACGTTTTGAGTACTATTGTTATAATTTCTCGGTACAAAAAACTTTCAATAACTTTCAATAAATTAATTGTATAACTAGATGTTGACCCATGTCTAACGAGGTTATAAATTTGAAATAATTATTTTTATGAAATTTAGAAATATAATATAAATATTTTTTTTGGAAAATTCATTATATTTTGGAAGTGTATTAATTTGATAATTTAAAAATGTTTAATTTGAAAATTGAATAGTTTGATATTTATTTTGGATTGATTCAATTGACTTGTCCCTTACTTTTCTCAACAAAAAAATATTTTAATATTGAGCAATATAAAATGCTTTGATTCAGATGGTTTTGAATAATTAGCAGCGAAATCGAATCCATATTCGATTTCTCTTACGTACTCTTCATTTTCCACAGTCTCTTCTTCTTCTTCTTCTTCTTCTTCTTCTCTTTCGTGTTTTTTTCTACAAAATTTCCTTATCGAATTGATCGCTGGTTTCCCGCTCTTCTTTTTTCCATATTTCTTCTTATTTGAATGCTCAGAGAATCAGACGGAGAAGAAGAAGAAGAAGTTAGGTGATTACAAACAAATCTCTTAAGAATTTGGTTTGGTTTTGAGAGGAGAAATCAGAAGATGGTGGGAAGCTTTTGGACTTCCTTCTGTGGGAATCACCAAACATCAGACTGTACTTTTCGATTTCTGCAATTATGTTTCGGTATCATACTCTCATTCGTAACTCTCTATATTTCCTTGTTTCACAAGGAATCTCCCAAACACAATTATCGATTTCACTGTCTACCAATCGTGTCTACCTTCTTCAACGGAATCATCGGATCTCTGGATTTGATTTTAGGGATTTGGGTTTTAAAAGAGAATCAAATTACGCCCTCGATTCTCTGGATAGTGATTCTGATTCCGGGATTTACTTGGGTATTTATTAACTTAGTCGTTTGTATTAGAGGGAAAAATCTCCGGAAATCTTCGTTGAGATTGTTATCTATCTTCTCCTTCTTTTATGCTTTGATCTCGAGTTGTTTATCTGTAATCAGTGTTGTATCTGGCGAGAAATTAGCGATTAGGACGATTATTGATGTTTTATTACTCCCTGGGTCAGTGTTATTGCTCTTAAGCGCTTATAGATTTGAAGATTCTGGTGAGAGTAGTTTGTATGAGCCTCTTAATGTCAGTGATTCAAATGGGCACTGTCGAAAATCTGATTTTGGTAATCGGGTCAGTGAGTTTGCAAGAGCTGGGTTATTCGCTAAGTTATCATTCTGGTGGTTGAATTCTCTGATAAAGAAAGGAAATGTGAAAGACTTGGAGGAAGAAGATATACCTGAGCTGCGTGAGGAAGAACGTGCAGGGACGTGTTATTCATTGTTTGAGGAGATTCTCAATGAGCAAAAGATAAAATTAGGGAATTCTTGTCGTCCTTCGATCTTGAAAGTGACTGTTCTTTGTGTCTGGAGAGAGGTTTTGATCTCTGGTTGCTTTGCTTTTATGAAGATTGTTGCTGTTTCAGCTGGTCCTTTGCTTCTTAATGCTTTCATTTTGGTTGCTGAAGGCAGTGAAAGCTTTAGATATGAAGGTCTTGTGTTGGCTGTGTTGCTGTTCTTCTCAAAGTGTATAGAGTCTCTGTCACAGAGACAATGGTACTTCAGATGTAGACTTGTTGGTTTACGCGTGAGGTCTCTTCTAACTGCAGCTATATACAAGAAACAGCTGAGATTGAATACATCTTCAAGACTGATCCATTCTGGTAGCGAGATTATGAACTACGCGACTGTTGATGCCTACAGAATTGGGGAATTTCCGTATTGGTTTCATCAGCTTTGGACAACAAGCTTTCAGCTACTAATCGCGCTTGGAATTCTATTTCATGCTGTGGGAGTTGCTACGTTTTCAGCTCTAGCAGTGATAATACTTACTGTTCTATGCAATGCTCCTATCGCTAAACTTCAGAACAAGTTTCAAAGCGAACTCATGACCTCTCAGGATGAGAGACTTAAGGCCTGCAACGAGTCTCTTGTCAATATGAAGATTTTGAAGCTCTACGCATGGGAATCACATTTCAAGAAGGTTATCGAGAAGCTTAGGAACATAGAGTTGAAATCTTTGAAGGCGGTTCAGATGAGAAAGGCTTACAATGCGGTTCTCTTCTGGTCATCACCGGTGTGTGTCTCTGCTGCAACTTTTGCCACTTGTTACTTCTTAAACATTCCATTAAGAGCAAGCAACGTTTTCACTTTTGTGGCAACGCTCCGTCTGGTCCAAGATCCCATAAGAATGATCCCTGAAGTGATTGGAGTGACGATTCAGGCTAAAGTTGCCTTCAATCGCATTGCTAAATTTCTAGAAGCTCCTGAGCTTCAAGGTGGGAAGAAACGGAGAAACCATAGATCAGAAGGTGATCAAAATGCGGTTATGATAAAATCTGCAAACTTTTCTTGGGAGGAAAAAGGTTCATCAAAACCGAACTTGAGAAATGTGAACCTTGAGGTTAAGTTTGGGGAGAAAGTGGCTGTTTGTGGTGAAGTTGGCTCTGGAAAGTCAACGCTTTTGGCTGCCATTCTTGGTGAAACTCCATGTGTTTCAGGAACTGTAAGTCATTCTTCGATCCCCTTTCTAAGTAATTTATCTGTTCGAGTGATGTTTCTGATTTTGACTTCAATCATTCAACAGATCGATTTTTATGGTACAATCGCCTATGTTTCCCAAACTGCCTGGATCCAAACAGGGACAATAAGAGATAACATCCTCTTTGGAGGGGAAATGGATGAACAACGTTACCGTGAGACAATTCAAAAGTCTTGCCTAAACAAAGATCTTGAGCTCTTACCTGACGGAGACCAGACTGAGATTGGTGAAAGAGGTGTAAATCTAAGCGGAGGACAGAAACAAAGGATTCAACTAGCTCGTGCACTATACCAAAATGCAGATATTTATCTCCTTGATGATCCATTCAGTGCCGTTGATGCACATACTGCTACTAGTCTGTTCACAGTAAGAAATTACTAAACTTTACATTGTCGTTTTCTTGGAAATGTTGAAGCTAATGTGTGCGGTTCCAGGAATATGTTATGGATGCTCTCAAGGGAAAAGCTGTATTATTGGTTACACATCAAGTGGATTTCTTGCCTGCTTTTGATACTGTCTTGGTAATTGTATCTTCACTTTTTTCTGTTTCTTAATCAGCTTTCTTTTGTCTCAGTTGCTTATTTTACTTCTTTCTATAGTTGATGGCAGATGGAGAAATCATTGAAGCTGGTACTTACCAAGAACTGCTATCCAGAAGCAGAGACTTTCAAGATCTTGTGAATGCTCACAGAAAAACAGCTGGTTCCAAAAGCATGGCTATGGTAGAAAACTCCAGCAACCCGGTGAAGGAAATCAATGGAGTTCCTTCCTCGTACGCTCAATCCAAGATCTTGAAACCGAGTCGTTTGATAAAACAGGAAGAGCGAGAGAAGGGAGACACGGGTTTGAGACCATACATACAATACATGAGTCAGAACAAAGGTTACATATTCTTCTTCATCGCAAGCCTAGCTCAGCTCACGTTCGCTATTGGACAGATTCTTCAGAACTCTTGGATGGCTGCAAACGTAGAGAACCCTCAAGTTAGCACTTTGAAGTTGATATTGGTCTACTTGTTGATAGGATTGTGCTGTGTTCTCTGCTTGTTGGTTAGATCTATCTGCGTGGTGGTTATGTGCATGAGGTCATCGTCTTCTTTGTTTTCTCAGCTTCTTAACTCTCTCTTTAGAGCGCCTATGTCATTTTACGACTCCACACCTCTAGGACGGATTCTTAGCAGGGTAAATTCTGATGAATATTTTTGTTTATTGTCTGGTACATAACCTCTTTTAACTATACTTTTTGGGGATTTGCAGGTCTCATCTGACTTGAGCATTGTAGACCTTGACGTCCCTTTCGGTCTGATCTTTGTGGTTGCATCTTCAGTAAACACAGCTTGTAGTCTTGGCGTGTTAGCTATTGTTACTTGGCAAGTCTTGTTCGTATCTGTTCCCATGGTTTATTTAGCATTTCGTTTACAGGTCAGATTCCTTTCCCTGAATCCTTATTAATGGATTGACAATTTCTAGCCAAGTAAGAGTTTCTGTTTTCTTTCTGTTGATCGGTTACAGAAGTACTACTTCCAAACAGCAAAAGAGTTGATGCGAATCAATGGTACAACAAGATCATTGGTGGCAAATCATTTAGCAGAATCAGTTGCAGGAGCAATAACAATAAGAGCATTTAACGAAGAAGAGAGGTTTTTCAAAAAGAATCTTACACTCATAGATACAAATGCTAGTCCTTTCTTCTACAGCTTTGCAGCAAACGAATGGCTGATTCAACGGCTTGAAACCGTTAGTGCCATTGTTCTTGCCTCCACTGCTTTCTGCATGGTTTTGCTCCCTACAGGAACATTTAGCTCCGGTGAGTAATCATACAAAAGAAATTCTCTGAGATTAGATTCCCTGTTTGGTTATAAATGGTGTTTGTTTGTTTCTTGTGACGCAGGGTTCATCGGTATGGCGTTATCTTACGGTTTATCTTTAAACATGGGACTTGTTTACTCCGTACAGAATCAATGCTATTTAGCTAACTGGATCATATCAGTTGAGAGACTTAACCAGTACACACATTTAACACCTGAGGCCCCTGAAGTAATAGAAGAGACTCGACCACCAGTTAATTGGCCTGTCACAGGCCGAGTCGAAATCTCTGATTTGCAGGCAAGTTTGATTGAGACACCATTCATAATAATGAGCGATTATTAACAATCTTATAATGTGATATGCAGATAAGATACAGACGAGAATCTCCATTGGTTCTAAAAGGAATCAGCTGCACATTCGAAGGAGGACATAAGATTGGAATTGTTGGTCGGACAGGTAGCGGAAAGACAACTTTGATCAGTGCTCTGTTCAGACTTGTTGAGCCTGTTGGAGGAAAGATTGTCGTTGATGGTGTTGACATCTCAAGAATCGGAGTTCATGATCTGAGATCAAGATTTGGGATTATACCTCAGGATCCAACTCTGTTCAATGGAACAGTGAGATATAATTTGGATCCTTTGAGTCAACATTCGGATTCTGAGATTTGGGAGGTACGTCTAAACCGACCTGAAAAATATCAATCTAAACTTGAATTAAAATATGTAAGAATGTCATGAAGAAGTTGAGACAAAATCAAATTATTGTCAGGTTCTTGGGAAGTGTCAACTGAAAGAAGTGGTTCAAGAAAAAGAAAGCGGCTTAGATTCGTTAGGTAACAAATCTCTATCCTAAAGAATAATACTTTTCTTTCTGCTCAAAGATCTGATCATTTTGTTTTTTATAGTTGTGGAGGATGGATCAAACTGGAGCATGGGACAGAGACAATTGTTCTGTTTAGGCAGAGCAGTTCTACGAAGAAGCAGAGTATTAGTCCTTGACGAAGCCACAGCATCGATAGATAACGCAACTGATTTGATACTTCAGAAAACAATCCGAAGAGAATTTGCTGATTGCACCGTCATCACAGTCGCTCACCGTATCCCCACCGTCATGGACTGTACAATGGTTCTCTCCATCAGCGACGGTGAGTGTTGTCTATTTTTCTCTCTGAAACTGTTTCATTCAATGATATTTGATGGGTTTTTATTCGATTTTTAGGAAGAATTGTGGAGTATGATGAGCCGATGAAGTTGATGGAGAATGAAGAGTCATTGTTTGGAAAGCTTGTGAAAGAGTATTGGTCTCATTACCATTCGGCTGATTCACGATGATGACGACACATCAAATATATCGAAAATAAAAAAATTTGGTAATTTAGAACATGTAATTGATCGATATATACTCTTGAGTCTTGACTGTCTCTCTAATAAAATAAAACTTCTTTCTTTTAGTTAGATAAATTTTCAGTTATTAAAACATGTTATTTTTTCTATGATTTCATCAAAAATCATTTTAAATAATTATATTAATTAATTGATTCTTTTTGTCAATCATGATAAATTAATTAAAAAAAGTGTAAAAAATACAACATCTCACAAGAGGAAAGTAAACCGATATTAGAGTGCATATTGAAAAAGATGAAGAAAAATACGGTCAGTACAAATAGAGATTTTAGAGGTTCATATTCGATCTTGTTTATATTTAATCTGCGTAACTAGCGAGTTCTATGGGTATCTTCATATGAACATTGTTCGCAGTCCTCTAGATCAATTCGACTCTTATTTGCGAGAACTCTGTATCTTCTTTAATTTATGTTTTACTTTATACGTATTTACTTTCTTGTACTTCGCTTCTCGCATCTGCATCTCGCTTTGTTTTATTTTACCCTCAGCTCGTTAACTTTCTACATTTTATGTTGCAGCGTCTACGATCATTGTCGCTTTATGTTTTCCACGTTTTTTACATTTCAGTCATTTATTTTCAGTATTTACTTTAAATAACCTATTTTCTATTTATTTTAATACCCTAACTCTAACGTGTGTTTGAATCTAACTTAACTTTTGGAATATCTCATATTTTCCCTGTGTTAAATCCTTTAATCCTTATTTAACAAGTTCAATAAAAGAATCACCACCATCCATAAAATATTCTTTATTTGTTCATAACGTGGACAGTCACTCGAGACGGATCTAGATCTCCGAAGTAAATTTAACTGAAATTTTATTAACAAGTTGAAGAAAGAAGTACACAAAAAGAGAGGATGGTCTGTTCGGTCAACTTGTAATAACTCATTGTTTAAAGCTAGTGCTTACCAGGTAGATTCAAACCTGCTAGATTATTACCTCCACAAGATTGAAGACATAAATCAGTGAGAACATAAAGATTCTAAAGAGAAACACACATTTTTATTACACCCAATAATACACAAGAAAGATAGTAAAACCATTCATCCTTTTCATCTTCAACACCCTCTCACTTTCAGTCATTTTAACTACGAGACTCAGATCCTTACCGACACTAACTCAAGTCAATACTATAGCTTTTTAACCCGGTTTGGTTTTGTTTCGTCTGAATCTTCCTCAGAGTCCAATATCATATTCAATCTATGCACTTGGTGTGATAAAGATCTTGGTCAATATGTAACTTTTTCTTGGATCTTGATTGTGTCTTAAAAAATCCACCTCTTACTATCCAAAATCCAAAAAGTCATCATCATTCTTTAGCTTTATTCCCTAGACCACTCTTAGTTCCATGTGATGCTTGTGGGTTTGTAAACGCATCGGAACCAATTATATTTGCTTCCAATGTAACTACTTTGTTCATAAGAGTTGTATCGATTTACCTCGTGTCATAAAGATCACTCGTCATCCTCATCGTCTTTACCACACTCCTTATCTTCCATCTAAAGTTTCAAGCTGTCAAGTTTGCTACAAGGGTGTGGACATGAAGTATGGTAATTATGCTTGCAACTACGAGGATTGCTTTTATGTAATCCATTCAAGATGTGCAACACATGAGAAGGTATGGGATGGGAGAGAACTTGAATGGGAACCTGAAGAACAAGCTAATGAAAATGAAGATATTGAGCCATTCAAGAGGATAGATATCGATGTGATTGATTACTTTTGTCATGAACATCATCTAAAGCTCGAGAAGTATGATGCAATTCGAGACTCATGGAAGCAATGTGAAGCTTGCATCCTCCAAATCAACACTCAAGATTTCTACAATTGTATGCAACGTGAGTTTTTTCTCCATGAGAAATGTGCTAACCTTCCAAGGAAGCTAGATAGTGCGTTGCACAATCACACTCTTTTTCTAGATGTGATTCCTCAAGCTGAATGGGATTCATTTGATTGTTCAGCATGTTTCAGAAAATCTAATGGCTTCATGTACAAATGCACAGAGGTCACATGTATGATGAGAAATCCTTTTCGAATAGACGTTCGATGTATCTCACTCCCTGAATGTTTCACCCACAAGAGTCATGAAGAACATCCTGTATTCTTCTCAACTTTTGTTACTGACAACTATGAGAGGACATGTAACGGTTGCAAAAGAGGTTCAAGCAAGTATCATCTACAGTGTACTGTATGTGAGTTTATTCGGAGATACAGTTTTCATGAATGGTTCTACACATGTCAAGAATGTTGCATTACTGTGCATCGTAAATGTTTTTTCGGAGATACAGTTTTCATGAAGTCTGATTACGTTTTGGATTACAAGCCTGAAGAGAAACTGATGGTTGTTCGCAACGGTGCTATCTCCCGACCAATTTGCCGTGTATGCAGTCACCATTGCAGAGGTTTCATATACTTCGAACTTGAGAGAAAGCATGCAACCTTTGTGATGGATATTTGTTCTTTTAATTGCTTAATGCTTGCTCCTCTTAGATAAAACACACATGTTTCTTGAACCTTTTTCTTCATTGTATTATTGAATCAGTCTTGTCTTTTCCACGAGTATCTCAATTTTTTGGGTTGCTTTTAAGTGCTTCCATCAATCTTGTGTTAAAGTTCATGAGTTTCAAACACGAGATGATCAAAGTTGAAGAAAAACTGCAATCAAATATTTACAAAGCTTTTCTCTATTCAACACTCATTTATATCTTTACAAACAATATTTTTCTCTTCCAAGGCGTCGTAGAGAGAAGAAGAAAACGAGCTCCCTTTCCACTTTCATAGTCTTAGTTTGAACCATTATGAGACTCCACAGAGGTCTTTTCCCCAACAAGACAAGAACATTGTCGGATGTCTATCACTCTCATGTTTCTTTCAGCTATATTGGACTTGCCTTCGAAGCCTGCATGATCGAAAACATGTTTTAAGTGTCTTAACTTCAACAAAATTTCAGTTCACTTCGGTTTTATACATATCCAAACCATAGGTTATCTGATGCAAGCGCTTTATAGCATTCGTAAATGACTTCCTAATTTGGATGTTATCAAAGAAAACTGTGTACCACATTTTTGGAAATGGTTGAGGAGGTCCAATGCTGAGGAGGATCTCTTGTTTCAATGTTAACATAAGTGATTCTTCTTGGTTCTTCTTGTCTACTCACAATATTTGGAGCTGGTAAATCCCTCAAAACCCATAAAACGAAACCCAATGGAACTGTAGAACCTGCCCAACCCAAAACACTATGTTCTTACCAATTTGAGGTCTTGAAACACACAACATAAAAAGAAATAATTTTGTATTTTCACCTATGAAATAGTATATGATCAGAAGAACCAATGCCTCAATACCATGTAGCTTGCTTGGGTTCCAATGATAGAAGAGCTGAGATCAGAATATCTTGTTTCGTGTTATGCATATCGACATAGGTTTCGGTTTTTTAGACATTTACTATTGGGAAAATGATGACTTTACCGGAATTTTTGTGAGAAGGGCGATTAAAGAGCTCACAGTAAAGCATACAACTGAGACTCCTGCTAAGCCTGCTACCTATAAACAGTTGAAAATACACTCCCAAGTGTAAGGATTTGGCTGATATAGGCTTCAAGAGCTAATTAAAATCATTCGTTACCTTTCGCATCTCTGAAGAAGCTTGTTCAGACCGCACTTTCTTTAGATTAAAGAGCAGACGCAAGCCTACAGAAGGAGACATAGCATAAACAAGTTTGTAACAGAAATTGAACAAAAGATTGCAGCAATAAGAACTGAAGCAATCACTGACCATAGAAACATATTCCTCCTCCTGTGATTATGACTATTGCTGCGAAAATATCGACATATACCTACACAAGGAAGTGAAAGTTTATCCAAAAATCATACTATGTCTTCTTCTTGTCATGATAGATAAAGAGGGGATAGAGCTAATCATGTCTACATACCTCAGCGAATGATGAGGAATCAATAGGATTCTTTCCGGAACCAATCCAGATTAGGATTGCAAATGATATCATCAAGATGAACAATAGAACAACCGCCTACCAAAATTTACAAAGATCACATGAATGGCTAGGCTAGTGGTTAAAGCACAAAACTGAAAGTATCTCATACCGCAACAACAAACTTCTGTCTGGTGCCAAGATGAATCCCATGGAAAGAGCAACACTTTCTTCGATCACTTGAACTCGAAGAACCTGCTTTGCTCTTGCTTTTTTCAAGCAACACTTGTTGGATGCTATTTTCTTCTTCATCATCATCATCTTCCTCTCCATTTCCCTGATGGCAAACATCTACCCTATAACCATTAAGAAGGGTCAATCTCTTATCTCTAAACAAGCATTACATAACACGACCGGATTAGCAATATACGTACCAGAAAGAGAGAAGCAGAAGAAAAGTTGCAAGAAACAGAATTTTGGGAAACGCTGCAAATACAATTTTGTTCCTCATCAGACATCAAGGACTATAAATTGATGAAGAAACAAAAGTATTAACAAGAATGGAATAGAATGTTTACCCATGAGTAGAAAACCGAATGCATTGGACCAATGATGCCACCTTCTGCAAGTTGCTATAATCACAGCCACGAAATAAACAACAGATCCTACCAAAACACAGAGTAGGTATATTAATCCTAGTTGCTCCAGCCTCAAACAAATCTATCTTTTCCCTCATTATCCAAGTCCCTGTATAGCGAATGTCGTGAGCGTTACCTGTGTTTGAGGAGCCAATCATAAGATGAAGTACCTGCAAGATTCATTGATAGATATATCAGATACAGACCAGGACAAGTAACAAATACAAATGACAATAACACAGAACTTAAACTGAGATTGATATGAAAGAATAGGAAGATAACAAGAATTACTTTTTGTCGTGTCCATCCAACTCTTTTATCTCGCCTGTGAAATCGAGTTAACTGAAAGCAATAGGCAGACAAGATAAGTCGAAGTGAATAAGACTCATATCTCACATCAATGTCTAAAAGTATACAGGAACCATGATAAAACTTAATCTAGAAGAATCATAGCACTTTTAAAAAGAAAAAGATTCTACTTTTCAAATCTCTAATTCATATCAGAATCAGATTCCCTGAATCAAATCTCCTCATTGTCAACAAACACACTCAAGCTCCGTGAGTTATTCAAAGAGTTGACCCCAAACTTAATGGTTAACCACATCATCAACAGATACAACAGAATCACCAAATCATTTAATTCAACACCAAAAATCAATAAACGACGAAATTTAGCTCAATGTTTCACCTTCTAAAACAGACCTAAAGGGCTCACACAAACTACCATTCAGAAATCAAATCGGATTTCGAGGGCAAAATAACAAAAACGAAACCAAATGAAATGAAGAACCTGAAGGAATGCGATGAAAGCGATTGTGCCGTCGATTAAAGCCAGACAGATATTGACGGCGATGAAGCTCGGTGGATAGCATTTACCCGTCGTCGTTAAATCGAAAAGGGTCGTTAAATCGAAAAGGGTCGTTACAATCTTCATCAAAAATCCAATCTTTCTCAATTCTTCAGAGATCGAATGCCGAGAAATTTAGGTTGTAGAAAGAGGAACAAAGAGCACCCAGACAGAGAGGTGTAGCCTGTAGGAGATGGGTTGGGTCTGGTCTGAAAAAAGAAAAAGATTAATATATACATATTTTCTGGACAACACAATATATTATTAAATAATAATTTATCTTCAGTCGCTTAAATTAATATTTTCAATTATAAAAGTTTATACATCTAAATTTAAATGCTGCCAAAACAACATCTAAATTTAAATTCTGATTTTGTGTCAATATACTTAAAACTAAAGGCAAAATTATTTAAAATGCTAGATGGAGTTTACTCTTATATATTTGTATTAGAAAATGTATTTATGAAAATAAATACTAAATTTTATAATTGATTATTATTTTTTCAGCTGAATTTTTTTTTCTCTCAATAATATTCAGAACTCAATTTTGGATATTTATATAGTGACTATATTAGTATATTATGGAGAAGAATGACATTGTAATATATTTAAAATTTGTGAAATAATATAAAGTATAAAGTGATCAATAGTTGGTTGCCAACAAACAAAAAGATAGTACCCAATAATAATAATCTCTTTTAACTAAAATTCATTATCATTTTAATTTGTCAAATGAGAAATCATTCGCCGACAAAAAAAGTATCAATATTTTAAGATTATATTGGTGTAATTTGATGCCAAAATTATATTACATTTAGTATAAGAGCATGTAAATAAGGCAAGGATTAATAATTACAAAAATTGTCTACTAAATTTGCTTTTTTGGAGCAAAGGAAGAGTATTAACTTTATGTCCAAGTGGCTTTTGAGAGTCAAAAGAATATTCTAAATAATGAAAACAAACACATCATGGAAAAAAAAGAATCTGGTCTTCTTTGTTGTATACAGTTTGCCTCAGTGGAACTTATCAGTGGATCTGTATAAACTCTATATACACTTTTTTTTTTTTTTTTGGTAAAATAACTCTATATACACTTTATATACACTTTCTAAGCAATCTTGTTTTTGATGATCACACTGTAGGATACGTAGTGATTTTTACTTGGATAAGGATTGCAATGTTTGCGATCGTATGAAGTGTATGGGTGTAAAATCGGATTCAATACATGTAAAGCG
>OVAU01002193.1:190-12990 GCA_900406315.1 Biscutella laevigata subsp. laevigata
GCTATATTTAGCGACCACAATTGTGGTAGCTCTTTTAAGCGACGACAACAGTGTTCGCTCATACAGAGCTACTACAATTGTGGTCGCTCGATATAGCTACCACAATTGTGGTAGCTCTGTTTGAGCGACCANACTGATGACGTCGCTTCCATGAGCTACGACATTGGCGACTCTGTTGACCAGTCGCTCATTTCCAAAATTCCTACGACTTTTGTGGTCGCTTATTCCGTCGCTGAATAGTTACTACCTTCTTTGGTCGCTCTTTTAGTCGCAAAATAGCTACTAATAAGCGACTATCTCAATTAGCGACGAAAAATAAGCGACTACGTATTTCGGTCGCTCTGTGGTCGCTCTTTCGCTATTAGCGACCAAGTTGCGACCAATACTGCGGTCGCTTATCACGTATTTTCTTGTAGTGGATATTGCTAAAATCATCATTAAGCCCCATGAGAAACTGAGTAATCCTAGTCGTTTTTTGATCCTCTAACAATTTCAGAACTTGAGAACATCTACAACCACCATTCTCCATTAGATTCTTGGCACAAGCTAACTGTTCCCATAACGTGACCTTCTTGGTGTAATAGTCAGATAGAGAAGAGGTACCTTGGCGCAAAGTACAGATTTCCTGTTCCAGATTGTAAATCTGAGGCAAGTTGCTTTTGTGAAACCTGCGATGAAGATCTTCCCAAATCCCAGCTGCATCTTGAAAGTAAAGAATGCTAGCATATATTGGCTTAATTAAAGACAACATTCAGAATCCAGGCTTTAACCATGCTATTGTATCGAGTCCAAATCTTGTAAAGAGGATCATACTCATTTGGTCGAGGAAGAGAGCCATCGACGAAGCTGATTTTGTTCTTGGCTTCAAGACTGATCTTCATCGTGATGATCCAGGAGTTGAAGTTCTCTCCAGTAAGAATCTCTGAAACATTCGCCATTCCCGGATGATCACCAGAACGAAGGTAGAAGTGGTTATGATGATTGTCAATGGAATTCGATCCTGAAGAGTGTATCGGCGGCGCAATTGGAGGCTGAAGAGAATTCTGTGATACGGATCGAAGACTTTGATCGGCATCATTATCAGATCCATAATTGGATGTTTGACCCCTGAGTCTGGCTCCTTTTTTTACCATTGAAGCAATGAAGAAAGATGAACACAACAGACTGAAGTGGAATCAAAGAAGAGAGAAAACGAGAAACAAATTCTCGAGAAAATCAGAGAAAGAAATGCGGAAGAATGGAGAAAAAGCAAGAACTATGCTCTGATACCATAATAGAACTATGATCGAATAAGCTTTTCTCATTAACTCTCAAATGAAGAAGATACAGAGAGTTTTATACAGAGGAAGAAGAGAAAGCTATAACAGACTCTTAACCGAATAACAGACTAACAAACCGATCCTTAACCAGAAGTAAACCGGCCCTGTTCTCTGCATACATTAAAACATCTTATAAAAACAATTAATATCTAGTAATCCTATGTTTTTTTCCAATCTCATAACAACTAGAGAGGCTTACAAAAACAATACAAAGTATTTTGTAAAGAGGCTTATAAATTTCACCAACTCAATTTGAATTAAAGAGCAATAGTAATTGGTGATCATATACACAAATAATACACACAAATTAAAAATCTTAACATAAAACCATAACTCGGAAATTTTTTTTATATTAATCAAACAAATATAATTTTTTGCAATATTATATTCCACACGAATCTGCACCCGGTCCACCATATGTGAACAAAATATTTGTAATATTTTTACCCTTTTTTATTCCATAACATCTTTCACTGTCTAATAATTGCTCCACCTTGGTAGATTTAACAACTTCCTTAAACTTATGACGAGTTTCTAAGAAAAGCATGTGGTAGACACGTGCAGCAGCCATTTCGTCTTCTGTAGGTAGATAACCTTTACCCATTGGTGGGCTTATACTGGAAGAAGAAGATTTAACTGCTCCTCCAACTCCAATCATGTCCACACCATTACTTATAACATCAAATAGTTCTTTTGGCCAATAACCAATATGTATATCTGGTTTTTTATATTTTATATCTGTTACCCACCAATGCTTTGATATTCTATCCTTTAATATATATTAAAAATACACATGTTAGGTTTAAATACTCAAATTTAAAACAAATTTATATACTATATAGTGTGTAGTATATAGTAAATGTGTTTGATGTATTGTTCCTAGTAAATGTGTTTCCTAAATCCTTAGTTTTAATTAAAGTTTCAATATGACTCTTTGTACATAAATGGAAATTACTATTTGGTAAGTAGCTTAAAAAGTAACGAGAAGATGATTATATAATTTTCTTTTAATAAATTAATTCAAATGAATTATAATCATTTCCATCTAATAAAAATAAATTACCATTTGAATAGTAGCACCAGTGTTCCTTTTTCCATCAGGACCTTCAGGAAAAGGAGCACTCAAGGGATCGGTTTTTGATACTTGAATAAAACCATTACAAATTGTGTTATAGCATCCTGATCCATTAATACCCTGTAATTAATTAAAATAACATAAATAGGTTAAATAACTCATGTGGTATAAAAATAGTTTGAAAATACATTTACATATTTTTTAGTTACACTAAGAAACACCTTTTGTCAATTAGTTATGGTCATAATAGGACGGTCTATTAACTAAACTATAACAAATGAGAGTAGTATACACCTTCACAAGAACTCAAAACTCCAACTTTATAATTACTATTGTCATGTGTTTAACCACTGAACCAACATTATTTGTTAAAAAGTATATTTTGCTACTAAAATAAGCATTTGCATTTAAATTTAGTGAATATTTTCTATTCGTATGTAAAAACACATAGTTATTAGCTTATAAATGGAAAATTTCTACTATATATCAATAGGACTCAATCTCAATATAATCTGGTCATTATTCCCCAAAAGCTCTTCAATATCGACTAATATACAATTATAAATATCGGGTAATTGAGTTTATATTTTAAAATTTGGTTTGGTTTTAAGATGGTGAAGACTAAATGTATTATTAAATTTACCTTCCAAAGTCCATAAGCCCATGCACGTCTATCACCAAACAAACTTGGATTTATCTGTATATAAAGTATTTTATTATTTAAATATATTATTAACCTAGAAAATATTTAAAAGTTAATTCAAAAATTTGGAAAATTATATTTACCATCCAACCAGTTTGTATATAATTTTCTTGATTGTTGACGCTGCTGCCAACATAAATCTGAGCATATGATGTTTGTCCTGTACTAATATTTAAGTTGTGTATACTTAGCCAAGATGCCAAACCATGATAAGAAGGACCTTGACCTTGACCTTTCATTCTAATTCCTGCAAGCTTCAAATTTCAAAACTTTAATGAGTTCGAAATTATCTTAGCATACATAAAAATAGCAAATGGAATTAAAAGTTGAATAACGATGATAAAATTAGTGTGCTTACATGTGTTCCATAACTTTTTATTGTGAATGGATTAAAATGTTTTTCTGCAAAATATTGAGCATTTGCAGTATATTCTTTTGTGTTTCTTAATATTGGAACCGTTCCTTTTGGACAGTCGATTACTTTTGGACAGTCGATTAACTTTTCAGATGTCTTCATCTCAACTTTAATTTTTGATTGATGGATTGCAAAAGATGGTTCCATCTAAACAACCATATTGTCCCACCATATAGTAATGTGAGGGATTAATTCTGGTTATACTTAAAAATTTACTATTTAGTTTTTTGAAAAATAAACATGTTTTTATAGCATTGACAAAAGTGTGATGTATATCATCTTCTCAATAAAACATTTTTGATATACCACAAACCAAGACAATATTTGATACGATAATATGTTTTGAAATAAACTTTGAAACACAATTTATATATGTTACAAACCTTAAAATTAAAAAAACTTCCAATTTAGGAAAAAATTAATTTAAAGAAATGTATTTCAAACGGTACTCTATTAACTTATTGTATAATATATATTTAGAACAATCAATATATAATTCAGCTTATATTTCAAAAAAAAATAATTTTAATAAAGTTAGAGGTTGAAAATTATAATTTTTATAAGAATTAATTTAATTACCTGAATTTTGTGGTTTTTGAGTAAAGGATGATTTAACGAAGATTGTTTATAAATATCCACACAATCATATATCAGTTTTTCATTTAACTGTGAAAACAAAATGATTTATATTTCATAAATAATGTATAGATAGATAAAGTCAGTTGTTGAATTCATCAAACGCATATGTCAAAAACAACATTCTTTTTCTAGTGTACCTTGAATGATTTCAAAATGTTTGTAGTTTGTTTGGATAGAACTAAAGAAAATGAGATTATAACAACAATGAATTTGAGAAGAAAATCCATGAATTGAAAATCAATATTTTGGAACGCTTTCCAATAATATTTTCTTCTATTTTTTATTTTACTTTTGGACACAAGTCAAGTATTTATAACAATTAATGTTGTATAAGATTAATTTTTGTGAGTTTATTGTGTTCAGATACATATATTATTAAATTTACACTTTAATTTATTGTGTCCAGATTTCATATAAAAAAGTCTGTATATACAAAATTACAAAACACACATAAGAGTATAATCAATTAAAGAGAAAAGAAGACAAATCTCGTTATTGCTTTGTATTATGATTTTGAGGCGTGTCTTGTATTCATCGAATAGACAATTGTCGTTCAAGTAAAAAACACTTTTTATATAAGTCATAGTAAAAAAACACTTGTATATGAATAATTTAGAGGATTATACACTCTTATGAAAGTATAAAGCAAAATAACACTTTAAAAAATTGAGACACATCTTCTCACAATATTCGAAATCTAAGAGAATATTCAAGTTTATTTTGACAGTTTTACCTTTAACCATTTAAGATAATAACATTTGGCCATCAACTTCATATTTGCTTCACATGTGATATCACTCATTAGATATCCTAAATACAATTTCTGATCATTTAAGATCTAATGGTTTTTATTACATGTGAGCAAACAGTTTTTAATTGGTTACACATATTTTTTTTTTTTTATCTTTTCTCTATTCTTGATTGTTTTATTTTAGTTGTTTTTTTTCTATTCTTCGTATTCTTGTTTAAGTGTTATGGACAAACTTTATTTGGACAAAGCTTTTATAGACAAAATTTTGTGGTTAGTGATATTTTAGGTGAACAAATTGTGAATTTTGAAGTATGCATGAAATCGACGATGAAAAATTTGATATACAATATATGAGAAATAAGTATCTCTAATCTTAAATGATGGCTTGAGGCGTCTGTTGAAGAATTGGATATAAGAAGAAGAATATATGATAGTGATTTTGGGAGTCATTCTTGAATGATACCTATGGAAGTTAAAACACGATAGAGGTCATGTGTTACACGAACCATGTGTTTGACCACATATTTGTTGCAAAAGGATAAATCAATATGATCGAGTATAAAAATAGAGTATAAGAAAGGCTTAATCCGTCCACACAATGTGACTTTAATGGTCAGAGAGATGTGGATAATAATTGCCCTGTTCGGGGATAGCGATAGCGAGCCATAGATAAAAATAGTATAATAAACTAAATTTAAATTCAAATATGTGGAGAAAGATGATTGGGTGTTAATATTAACGACGCTAGCGACGTGTTTCTCGCCGCTAAGATTTCCGGCGATCAATACTTTAACTAACTAATATGGCAGCGATCGTTTTCAGCGACTTCTTTTTCTTTCTCCATTATAATTTAGTCTCTGAAGAAAGATAGTCGCTTGTCGCTGCGATTCACATACGACAGGGTAAATAGCACCAACAGGATTGTGGCATACGGACGAGTGCTAAAGGATTGTAGCATACAAACCCATATTATTCAGATTTTAGGGTTAACTACATGATTGTCCATATTTTATTGTCTATAAATGGTGTATAAACACAATATTATTATTGCAACCAATATGTAGAGTTTGGGTGGGAAAAAACACATGTACTAACTTTTTATGTCTCCTATACAATTACGACCACCATAAACTGTTCACACGATAAAAAAAAAAATTCATGTATTGTCTCCACAACAACCTATCCATGCAGAACTCACGGTGGCGTATATTCGATAGAGAATTTTCCTAATCATCTTCAAACAGAGTAATTGTACAAAACTAATATCCTCCTGACAACCTGATATGTCATGGTTTAGAGGATCTGTAACGTGTTTTTGGCATGCTTACAAACCTTTCTCGAGTCAATAAAGGTCATTTTTGGGTCTCTTGGTTTTTTTTTATGTTTTTACAGGCCCGAAGTTGATTTTGAATAAACAAGGCTTTTGAACGTGATTTCAAGAAGATTCGAAGAAGTCCTGATGCGGCAAGCTTGGGTTTGATCGATCCACATCAAGGATCGTTCCATCCATCCTCAAATAAGTCTGTTTCGACAAATCCGCAAAACTCGGGACCGAGACGCAAAACTCGGGACCGACCAATAAAAAAAAGTGGGGATCGGTCGATCCATGCCTCAGATCGATGGATTCCAAGTCTCAAATTTCCCAAATTGTTCGTAACGGATCTGAGCCCAATATAAGCCCAAAACTTACTCAGAGAACGATATAAAAGCACAAGAATTCACTATATTTTATTTTCTCACCACCGATTTTAAAGTTAAAGAGAGTTTGTAGAGAGCTTTGAAGAGACGATTCAGAACCAAACCCTTATGTATTGCAGAAGAATTTGAGCCCTTTTGAATCATCTATTCAGTATGTTTTTATTTCATTCATTATATCTTGTTTGATTTTCTTTATTATGTAACAATAGCATTCTTTAATTATTAAGTCTAGGGTTACAAAAGGGGTGAATTGCGGTTTATGCTTGATTAAGATTTTGACGTAGGGGCACTACAAAAAAACCCACCATTGATAGCACTCCACCATAGCACGAAATGTCTAAATGCTATCATAGATAGTTTACAGATTTTTCAGTCGTCTATTATAGCACAAATACATGCTATTCTATAATTTCACTAAAAGTGAACCGAAATTATGTTTAATCCAAATAGCATTTGCCAATTACCCCTTATATCATCAAATTTGTTCAATTAGATTGTTAATTAAGTTCACCAAACTAAATAATTTAAATCAAGTTTTTTTATAGCACTCCGCGACATCACGCATTTAAGGACTGCGATTGTAGATGTTTGTAGGTTTTGGATACTATATAATAGCACGAAAAACACGATGTGTTATAGTTTTCTAACACTTGAAAAAAAATTTCACAAAATTTTTCACGAACAACACTTACCAATTTTTTCACGAAATTTTTTCAGTTCCCTCTATTGGGTTTTATGGATTAGATGTGATTTAAGGTTTAGATGGTGTCTTAAAAGGTTTTACTTCATACTTGTGTTTTGGGATTATATTTTGAACTTATTTCAATACTCTTATTTCACAAAAATAAAAATATATTCGATATATATATATATATATTTTTATATATATATATATATACATATATATATAGTTACATTTCAATACATATTTAGTAATAGAATCAACTTTAAATATTTACAAATTAGTTTAACAAATAAGTATTTAAGATTTTGACTTACGATAGCGTTGATATAGTGCTATTGTATCGTTAAATTCCATATGGCGGGAATTTGATTCCGTCATACCAAGTGAAAATAATTTAAAATTTTATGTGGCGAAAGTAAGTTCCCCTTATGGAATTTAGTGATACGATAACGTTAATATAGTGCTATCGTATGTCAAAATCTTAAAAGGGGTTTAGGGATTAGATGGGGTATAGAGGTTTGATAGGGTTTAAGAGTTAGATGGGGTTTAGAGGTTTGAAACACAAAATTGGTGTTTGAGAACAAAACCAAAATGCAAATTATAATAGAAAATGAAATCATACTTGTGTTTAGGGTTTAGGGGTTATATGGTGTGTAAGGGGTTATACTTCATACTTGTGTTTAGGGGTTAGATTTTTAGTAGTTTGAAAAAAAAACTTGGATCTGAAATTGAAATCAACCATATAAATACATTCCCGAAAATGCAAACAAAAATCTTAAAAACATATTTATTTGTTAAAATAATTGTGTAAATATATGAAAATTTATAACTAAACTCTGGAACTTTTTAAATAAAAACAAATAATATCTTCTAAACCCTCAACTCTAAATATTGAATCATAAATCATAATTCATTCTTAGACCCGAAACCATATTTTTTATCCATAAATCCCAAACCCTATTTATATACTATTTTTCGAAAACTAATTTCACACATAAACCCTATATATAATTACGAACCTCTAAAATCTAATATTCTAACCTTATCTAAAAATTCTTAACTCTAAAACTTTTTAAATCAAGCATAAATTATTATTTTTATACCTTAAATTATATACATTAAATAATAAATTATATATTCATCTCTGACCATAAACCCTATTTTCATTCATAAATCATAGGTTAATTATTTTAAATCAAAATAAATTAAAATTAACAAAACTGAAAAAAATACTTAGAGATATGAAATCTAAAAAATGAAACTATTACGAAAAAATATTAAATTGTAGATCAAAATAACTTAAAAATTGAAACCATTACAAAAAACAGTTAATATACAGATCATTTTTTGATTGACTATTCTTAATATACTAGGATCTCCCTTCCTTTATCCTTAACCATTGATAATAGAAGATCTAATGGTTGAGAACAAACTCATTCTAATTGGTTAATGCACAAAGAATAAGATCATATCTCTCACCGTTGATAGAAATTAATCTAATGGACCAGATTATTTGGCTTTTATTTTTCTCTTTCTCTCTTACATCTCTTCACCTTCTCGCCATTAATGATGACCTTAATGCTTCTCCGGTGGGAACAGTGCCAGAGTCGACGACGACTTCTATGGTGTTGAATCAGAGCATCTCCGGTGCTAGACGACGCCGTCGATGATCTTCAACGCTTCTCCGGTGGAACATGGTCTCGGTCCTCTAACACGGTACCATCGTCAATGATTTTTACGGAGCTTCTAATGTTTCATACTTCAGGTAGATGATGGATCTGGATTTTTACGGAGCTTCTAAGGATTTTTACGATCTGGACTTCAGGAAGGGATTTGATGAATTTTGTTTTTAATTTGGCAGTCTCCATGTATGAAAGCTTCTGGCGATTCACTCGAGAAGAAGATCGAGGTTGATGGCGGCGGCGAATGATGGCGGAAGCTTCGGGCGGCTACGAAGATGCGGTGGTGGGCTGACGCAGTCTTAGAGCAGCTCCGACGAGCGGTGTTGTCGAGCGACTCCGGTGAGCAGCTTCTGCGCCGGCGAGAATATACATATTATTGTATTATCGTTTATATTTTATTGTATTATTATTTCAATTTTTTATTTTATGTATTTTTATATAATATGTAAATTCAATAATTATTAATTAATTTTAATTGTTTCTTAAAATATTTAATATATAAATTTAATTGATTTTAATTTTAAATATAATATATAATTTAATTAATTTTAATTTTAAATATAATAGCAGTGTTCCAGAAACGCTATTATAAACCTGACACGTATAATAGCATTTACCACAAACACTATCGTAAATTACACTAGTATAATAGCATAGGTCCAAAAACGCTATCATACGTGCACTAATTATAACAGCACCGGTAAATTAACGCTATTGCTGGGCATACCTATTATAGATGGGGCAGAAACAGCGTTTATAATAACGCTATTATAGACCTACAATAGTTATATTTACGTGCTATCAAAGACCTTTTTTCTTGTAGTGTGGAACAATTGTTACATCCTTTACCTAGTTACTAGAATACAATCCTTATTTACTCTAACCCTTTAGATATAGATTTAGGGTTGATTTATGCTGCAAAAACAAATGTTAGATCTCCTAAACTTATACTAGAAAATTTTAGACGAGTGATAGACAACAATAATTGCATTTATTTAGTCTAGTGAACATTATCAGGTTTTGTTTAATACCTCACTCATCTAGCTATATTATTGATGGTTTTGGTGCCATTATTGACTTGACACTTGATTTCTTTAGTTGATTTTACAAGTTCTTAGGTTTTGAAGCAAAAAGAGTATTCGAGTGGAAAAGCTAAAATCGTCGATACCAAGCTCATTAAAAAAACATTCACAAGCTCATAACCATACACGACCACGGTGCAATCTTGGGCTTAAATCAAAGTTAGAGACGTCTAGTTTCTAGAGAATTTTACCTCATGTCATTTGGAGCATTACCGAAAGATATATATCCCAATTCTTGTAAACGTTGTCAAAGAAACCGATCAGTAGCTGTGGGAGATTGAATTGTTTGAGCCACCTCTGGACCAGAACATGATGCAAACCCATTATAAGCGTGAAGCCTTTTGAGTTAGATTTCTAAAGCAAATGATAGCGCATCATTCCAAGTTGTATAGCCCAAGAGAGCGCTACTAGACCGCTAGCCTATCATCACTACGCTTAAGTCCGATCTACTTAAGATTTGACCCACCAAATGGCTCGTCCTTGGAGCGTGCTGTTGTGAATCTTTTAGAAGAATCCTTCACAAAGGGAAATGTAAAAGATCAAACCTTGATACGCACTCCACAACATTGAATGGAAGCAATATTCTCCGATCACAAAAATGGAAAGTTTGTCATTATGCTTTAGGCGATTTTGCATGTCTCCTTAAGGGAACCCTAGCTCGCCTCCAACCTCCCAAAAATCTATTTATACTTCATATTTTCGTCCTTTGTAATAAAGTCAATAAAGAGTACATTCTTAGATCATTATGATTAGTTTAGGGTTCCTGAGTAGAGACAAAGAGGTCGAACCTCTTGTCTTAGTGTGCTCAGATTCTTTAAACTTTGTCGAAGTGTTTCTTACCTTCTTGCCAAGCAATAAATCGTTTCTTTCTTCTTGTTTACTGCATGTGATCCTCGTGTGTGACCAAACCTTTGTCTCTCTTTGTCTTGCAAGCTCTAAACTGTTCACTAGTGCAAGACATAGCTCACATCTTCTCTATGTGACGCTCAAATAGTTTAGTCTTTTTGAGGCTGAGAGCTCCAAGGCTTAATTCCACGAGTTACTTACTGCTTCCTAACTTCTTTTTGTTATTTTATTATTTAAAACCCTACCAAACATGTTTGTCTTTATAGTATTCATGTGTGACTAGTAGGTAGTTGGGTCTAGGGAGTTTCCTTCAAGGAAACCGTGATCTAGACATGAGTAGGTTCGGTCCATAAGAGTGTTGCATAAGCGTCTTCTTTCAACCCCCCCGTAATGCTTGGCTATGTTTGATCATCTAGCCAATGATCCAAGGGATATCTGATAGGGGAAAATCCCATGAGAACACCCTGACCATTTGTTGAGAGATCAACTGAGAGGAACTTTGCATATGGGCAAAATCTCACGCCTAAATTTCCCTTAAATGTCTCTTGGTTGTGAGCAAATCAACTTAGTCCCGTAATAATGCTAGGATGACCACTAAGGGAATGAATCTGATCGCCCTTGGTTTATTTGGGTTGTGTGGCTAAGGGTTCTAATGCACCACGAGAGTTAAGTAGGGCCAAACAACCATTGTCGATCTCAAGATGGTACACTAATGTCACTCTTAGAACCGAACAAACTAGATCATGAGATCCGAGAATAGAATCTCCCAAAGACCTAACGTTTAAGTTTACAGAAAGTTTCCTTATTTGAATTTGCATTGTTTCTTTTTCTTGATAGTTCGCATTTTTAGTTTCCTTAGTTACTTATTGTCTTAATTGTTTAGTTATAGATTCAAAACCCCAAAACCCTAATTATCTTAGCTTTAAACACGTTTTTAGACCTAACATATTAAACTTCTTTGTGGATTTGATCCATAAGTATTCAACTAACATAGTGCTCTTGTAGCAAGAGTGGTGACGAGAAAAAAGTTAATTAAACCCTCTGATTAAGTTTGATTATGGCTTTGTGTTATTTAGCTTATGTTAACTCCATGCTTAGTGAGTAGTTTGCCTTAACTGAGTGAATTAGGTAGATTAGGGTGGTTTAGTGCTTAGACATACTACTTAGGGCTTGTAATCAGCCTATCCTCACTAGTTTAACGTGTGCAAAGCTAGGAACGAAATAATTAATCATTCTTAGAACTTAGGCATTTCTCGCCCGGAAAGTTTTCGATGAAATGCCGGAATGAGTTAAACTTGTGCTATGTGAAGCCTTTCTATTGTGTTAGGATCATATAGTAGTTGCATGGACTAGGGTTTATTGCTTACTAATTCATGCATTTAGGCACAGGAGTGTTACTTGTATGCTTTAGTAAAGGATATTCACCAAGGGATTGAGTTTATCTAAATCGGATAGCTCCTAGACTAATGATAAGCATTTAGATGTTGTTATTGAGTAGTTTGTGTAAGAAGTATACCACCCGAATCGATAACCTAAGTCCACTCACTTAATTTCTCTTTGTATTTCTCTTTAGTCGATTCCTTTGACTTTTGGTTGACCTCGCAAATTAGTATTTTGAAATAGGATTGTTAGTGACAAACAACTTCTATTGTTTATCTAGACTTAGTATCTCTCTCCATAGGATTAGTGTGTGATCAAAAATCCGGAATTGGTTCGATATTCCCCGGATACTTGTATCCAACCCTCTACTACATTTGACTATAATTAGATATTAGTCTTCTTCTTAATACAATAAGGAGAAGGCGAAATATCTCATTATCAAAGCTTGGGGATCAAAATAACAAGTTCTTCCACAAAGTTGCTTAGACTCATGCTTCCAGGAATGCTATTCGCCATGTTCATTGT
>OVAU01002194.1:0-12989 GCA_900406315.1 Biscutella laevigata subsp. laevigata
CTGCCACGTGTCTCTCTTCACTTCAGATTGATTTACTATATCATTCAGCCTCAATTTATGTTCAGCCTCAAGTTTTAATATGCTTTGATTACTGATCGAGAACTTTTTGGTCAAGTATATACATTGGAAGACATTTTTATTGTTATTTGAGTGGAAAATGTATTACAAGGAAAAATGTATAATATTCAAAATACATATGTATATAACAAAACGCAATTCACGAGTAAAGGTTATGCCTTTCTCTCAATAGTCTCAAATCGGTAAAGCAAGATGAATCATGAAGCCGAGGTATTAGTCAAGTAATACGACTGACTACACTCCAAACTTACCCAAATCGACCAAAAATTTTACATATCCAGGTCAAAATTATTGTGAATTCTGTTTCTTGGATACCTTTTTTACCAGCGTGAAAAAGTAAAATGGGTAACTTTGATTGGCTATAGACTTACCGGTAACCACCACCATAAGGTTGTTGTTGCTGAGGGTTGTAACCGCCCTGACCCATCATTGGATTGTAAGCACCGGTCATGCCTTGTTGTTGACCAGGAGCCATGGGCATCCCTTGTTGTGGTTGCATCTGACCATACCCACCCATTCCCATGGGATGGTTCTGGTTCATTCCCATGCCCATGGGGTGGTTTTGGTTCTGGTTCATTCCCATTCCCATGGGGTGGTTTTGGTGCATTCCCATTCCCATTCCCATGTTATAGTTTTGGTCCATGCCCATTCCCATGGAATGGTTTTGGTTCACACCTCCATAGCCACCAACATTCATGCCCATGGGCATGCTTGAGCCTACCATTAAATTTGCTGGAGGCCTCATAGCCCCTGCACCCGCACGGCCTAAGCCAGTACCAGATCCCATGGCTTTACCCATGTTGATAGTTGATGTTACTTGTTGTTGTTGTTGTTGTGTGGTTGGTTTTTCTAGCCGTTTCTCTTTCCTGTTAATTGCTTCGAAGTCAACTCCTATATCTGACAACGGATTTGTTTTTGCTGCGCAGTATAGAAAAAAAATCCAACATTAGAAATTACGTCAAAGTTGTATGAAATAAGAGACTGCAAGTAGCAATGTCTCGCTTACGTCCAGAAATGTTGAAGTTAACCAGCCCTCTGCTTAACGTGTCAGCCCAGATTGTAGATTTTGGCTCAAACTTTTTCTGAGCTTGAGGAACAATCTCAATTGCTCCTGTTAAAGGAGTGAGAGATGGTTGAGATGCGGAAGTCCCCAAGGAACTTGGTCCTGCTGGTGCAAACATGTCTCCACTTACATTATTAATATTCCCGTGCACGGCAACAGGTCCAGATTGAGTTCGCTGTGGCATATGGGAAGGGCCACCATAAACTTGTTGTGTCACACCATGGGCTTGCTGTGTCATGAAGTTTCCACCATCAAACTGACCAGCTGGTGCACTGGGTGTAGTGAGGTAAGGAGTTTGCGAGCTGGATGAGGTGGCAGAACCAGGTTGGTGAGGAAAACTCTCACTTGTTGGATGTGCAGATAGACTAGGAGTACCCTGCGGAGATTGAGGATTTGCTGAACCTCCGTAGCCTGACTGCTGCATGAAGCCTTCATTGTTGAATTGCATACCTCCAGGAAGATTTTGCGAATAAGAAACCATGTTATATTCTTGTGAAGTTTGACCAAACGGAGTCTGTCCTGGCATGTTTGGATCTGTAGGCGCCGCCTGAGAATGAAAGCTTTCATACATGTTACTGTTGGGCGGAAATTGAGATGTTGGCATTGAGGGATTTGATTGTGGAGACAGAGATACAGGTGGTCCAGATGGCGGGAGAATGCCGGCAAGAATATCGATTTCGCTCTGCGATGTATCAAACTGCTCTTCAGGGAAGATAGATGAGTTCTCTGGAGCTTGCATATTTTGAAAGCCAGGTTCAGGATTGGGAACAGCAGAAAATGATTCCCCAAAACCAAACTCATGACCATTATCAGGATTTGCGGTCTGTGATGTTGGCTGGAAAGGAGCTCCAAAACTCTGATGTAGGTTTGGATCAGTGTCAGGAGAAGTTATGGCTTTGAAAGGAGAGTCACCAAACGGATCATCAAAAGGCTGGACATAGGGTAAAAAGATAAATCAATCATCCTGTAGGGTTTCCAGTTAAAAACAGTAATACACCCAAGATAATACCATTGAAATAACCTCAAACGTAACTGATTAAGCCCAGTTGAATACCTGAGCTGTTGACTGAGAAGTAGAAAACGATGGAGCTGGACCAGTGTTTGTTTGCTCATTGGTTTCAGCAGAAGTGGAATCAGATGTTACAATAGCCAATGGGTTTGGTGAAAATATATCTGAAAGAGAGCCAAGCAAATCCATTTCGGCATTATTTGAGACGGGCGGGCTTGGGGCAGGAGCAGAAGCAGAAGCACCAGTAGTAGGTACACTTGCGGCTGGAAAAGAATTGAAGAATTTAAAGAACATCAACACTCAGATCAGAACACAATAATATGCCTCGAGATAAGGTGCTTTGACATATTGAATTTTTAATGACAGTGAATTTTTGTGCTGCTAAGGAGTGTAAACTAAAAAATTGAAACATGTCTGTACCTGAAATTGAACCTCGTGGATCAAATTCATCAAAAGCCTCAACTTGCTGAGGAGGTGGTTCATCACCAAAACCAACAGCTGTGTTTTCCACGCTGCTGTTTTCAGCAGAAGGAGAAGCCGCAACGCCTGGAGGAGCAACTTGTGGGGTCTCTCCAACATCCCTTGAATCAAGATTTTTTTAAAAGATAAGAACATCTAAAACCAAAGGATACTTCTTAATTTGCAGTGAAGAGAGTTGTCACCTTTCACTGTACACAGGACTCCTGGATTCACTGACAGCTTCCTCATAACTAGGTGGGGAAGCACCAATATTTTGTTCAGAAAACTTCCTCTGTAGCCCCCCTCTGTAAAATCCCAAAAGTAAGCGATAAGTACTGACATTTTTAAAGGCCCATCCAAACCCAGCACACGTCTCTGTAAATTACCTGCCATCTTGAGAATGATCATCAGCTCGTGCACCACTGTCACTACAGGACAAAGAGAAATGTTTCATCAAAATTTTGATATGATGCTCAGGACGAGCTTTTATACATCAAGGATACCTAAGCTATTAGACATTTGATTTCGTTGATTGATCACCTAAACGATTTCTATAATTCTTCAATTCAATTTGAAGTGGGGAGGACTTCAAAATAAAAATGGACATACCGTGATGAAGACTGCCCATCATCCTCAATAGGCCGTTCCCTGTCCGAGCTCCTACCTCTTGATCCATTTTGGTAATGATCAACGCTTCTGCTCCTTCCACGGTATTCATCATCCCTGTTACCATCTCTTCCATATCGGTCTTCAGAGTCTCTAGAATAACGATCTCCATCACGACTATTTCTATCATCATCCTTGTACCCATATTCTCTTTCTCCCCCATAACTACTTCGCCCATCTTCTCTGTCTCCATAGCGGCCTTCGTAATCATATTTGTCCCCATATCCTCCTGAAGGCCTATTCATCCCACCTCCTGTTGAGTTATGATACCTGGTGTACACAAAAATGTCAGGTTTTGGAAATGTAATCCATCACTGAGGAAAAGCTTCCTTAAGAAATAGACGCTCATAATGCTGAAAGATGGCACATTCAAGACTTTAATAGGAAGCATAATTAGCAATTCCAAATACTGGCAAGACAGCAGTGTTCATCATAAATATGTCCATAAGAATGACACATTGGGGTAACAAACTTACTTGTCTCTGTTAGCAGCAGCTTTCTCTCTGACCTCAGCTATTCTTTCTTTGTCATTTACCAGAGCTACAAGGCTCTGCGACTTCTTCCTGACATTGATACCTTGATCTTTACCGCTGGAATCAATATATTGAAAATTGGACAATGTCTGACACATGGAAAAGGGATCAACTCAATCAGTAAGAAAAAAACAGCTGAGACAGAAAAAGTATCTTGTAGAATACATCCAGAATAAAATACTACTATCTGGTCATTACCGAAATTTGATATGCACGTTCTTTAATCTCTTCTATGACACGTTCTGATCCATGACCTACCATGTACTCCAAGACTGTCAATGCCTGGAGAGTAGAGAAGAGACAACCCAGCAGGAATCAGTTTTATTCACTCCCGCATCACTAAAAGCATATAGGAACCTAGTTAGGCCTTTATATTTCGTTTACCTTATAGACATGCCGCCAATTTTTACCAGTATCACTAAGACGTTTCCATAACACTCCCATGGTCAGTTGGTATTCATGGCTGCATGCATGAGAAGAAAAACATATAAATCAACCAGAATGTAATATTATGGAAGAGGAGAACAAGATAAAGGTATTTGTAATTACTAGTTTCTTGAAGCATGCGCAATGTCCGCAAGAAGGGATCCATGCGGACCCCATGACTCATTGCTGGTAGCATCTAGAACCTGAAAGAAAATGAAACAGAAAAAGGAAGAGACAAACAAAGTGAAAATCATAATTCGAAATCTTCTTACAAATTCCATAATAGAAGCCAGAAACTGGCAACCAAAAGACAAGTGTATCTAGTAATATAACTCAACCTTCGCAAAACTTATAAACAAAATTGATTGAATCAATTGAAATAACAAAAACATCATCTTAATCCAGGCGTCAGCAAAATTTCAATATAACAAAAATAGAGAGAGCAAACAAGATGCTTTTACCTTCTGTTCTATTCCAGGTACTTTAAGCACTTTCTTGTTGACCCCTCGCTTTCTACAAGCAATTAGATGAAAGAATATATAAGACATCTTTAGTACAAAATAAATAATCCACACCAAACATGGACTGACAATATATATCATTAATTCTAGATACTCTCAGCCTTACAGGTCTCTGACTGTTTGATCAAATGCTTTCTTCATATCCGCAGCTTTCTATAAAGGATGTGCTAACTGCACTTTATACCCTCTTGTTAAAGTCAAACAGCTCCACTGCCAATTGTTTCGACAAAATCATCAATTGGTTAAATAAATGGTAAAAGAAAGAGCCACATCAAAACTTAATCTTGTCGGTTTGAAACTGGATAGAATTAAAAAATGGAAAAGGAACCCTCAATAAATCAGGAAAATCTCACATTGGAATGTACGAGCATTAAGTAAACGTATCAAGGAATTTAATACAGCATGAACCAAATTAAGTAACTATAACCTTCATATACATTGCATAACCATACGACCAATTCCTAATAAAAGATCAAATCATCAAAACAAACAGCAAATCACAAATAGATGAGCAAAATGACGTGATTGTGATCCATTCATTGTTTCAGATTCAACCTAGCCTATATAGAAAGAGCCACCTCGCACCAAAATCTCCCACCGACAAATCATACGATAAAGAGTCTGAACAAATTCTGGGTGCGAATCACATATGCAATTCGATTAAAAAATTGGTAAATGGTCAATGGTCGATCAAATGGGAAGAACTACAATCGAAATGTAGCTTCTAAATATCTTAGAAATTAAGAAGATTTGCAATCAATCTAAACAAGCATCCCAATCAAGACCGAAAATGAAAATTTCAGCTACAGTTTCGAGAAGAAACACAGATCTAAAAGGAAATCACAAACAAATAAAAACTCAATAACCTTAAACATGAATCTGATCTCTCAAACAACAAAACCGATCAGACCTGAGATTGGAGTACGGATCTGCGAGGCAACAAAGAAATCAGAAGAAGGAATCGAAAGAGATGTGTGGAGAGGAAGAAGAAAAATCCTTGGAAAAGTTGTGGATTCGCACCTCTTGTATTTTTTCTTCCACGAGAGATAGATTCAGAGCAGCCCAAAATTGGGAAGGAATAAATAGATAAATAAATAAATAATTAAGACAACCCATTTAACACGCAGATGATTAAGGAGCTTCAAAAGATTTTTAAAATCCTTAAATCCATTCTATTTTTTTTACATCACATGCTATTTAATTACTTTGTTTAGGGGTGACTAAAAAGTTTAAAAATTTCGTTCATTTAAATTATACTAGTTTAAAAATGATTCATGCACTTGGACAATGATTTATAAGGTAAATTTCAAGTTCAGTGTTATGAATAAATGCAAATATATTTTTGGATCGGATTTGGTTAAGGATTCGAAGTATCAAACTATTTTCGTATCATTTCAAGTTCAATTCGAATTCGCTATTTTCTATCTAAAATTCCAAAAAAATAACTTAAAATAGTAATACACTTAAAAAATTAAAACATATTCATTAAAATATAAAAATATATCTATAATAAAAATATAATTAATAATAAAACGTGAAAAATATATTAAATATATGAAAATTAATATAAAATTTTAAAATATAATAAGTATTTAATATTTAAGCTAAAGTACTTCTTAAGAATCAATTCGAATTTTATTTAAATTTAAATTATACGTAAGATTCGTTCAAAATTTCATATTTTAATAGTTAGATGTGAAATAATATTTTTTGAGTCAGAGGTTTTGGAATTTTTTCCCCGGCTTGGTCTCTGCTATCCAATTTCAGATTAAACCGGGTTTCTTTCTTTTATAGCGGTCAATATATATCCACTCATTAGATAGGCTTGGTTTGTTAACAATTCAAGCCCAAACCCATATGAGACGCGTGTAACGTTTCTATTGGATATTATAAAATAATTTTCTTTCTGCTTAGAGCTGGTCGACAAAGACGAAGAACACACACAGAAGACAGAACCCTAAGTTCTTCCTATTGCCTTCTTCCAATTTTATTTTCCTTACTCCCAAGACAACGAGTCCGAATCTCCTTGACGAAAGAAGCATCTGAATCAATTTTTGATCGATCAATATACCGGCTTCAATGGTAATTTCTGTGTGCTTCTTGCCACTTTAATCTCTTCGGTGATAACTCATTTTCCTTTGAAAAATTCGATTGATTTTAGCCTTATTTGAAATATGTTGTTGGGTTTATGTCGTTGAAAAATTAAATCATTGAGATTGTTGGGCTAGTTGCATCCTTCGAAATCTTCTTATCCTCTTGGTATATTATGTTATAAATTCACTTTGACGTTAGAATTTTTAATGCTGACTGATTTTGTCCTCGTTGTATGATTGATTGTAGTGACTATATACAAATTTTGTTTCTCTTTTGGTATTTCGAGATTGATCATCAGTCGAAGATGTCTAATTGTTGAAGTATTTGCGGATTCTCTTCATGTATATAGTAGTAGCTTAAAGGGCTTGTGCTTATCATGCATACCACCAATTTTCTCTTCTTATAGGCAGGGAAATTACTTGCAAACTTGATTGTGATGGGTGCTGGTGTATTGGGACGTGCTTTCTTTCAAGCCTATCGTCAGGCACTCGCAAGTAAGTTCCTACACTTTTTCATGTGTTAGCTTTCTTACAGCAAGTGTGTGTTCGATGAATCTGTTGATGGTTTGTTCTTCTAGGAAGATCTGTTTTTCACTTGAAAAATTGGTTACAAGTTGCATTTTAATGGTGAGTACTGACTAGTGGTTCTGGAAACTGGTTTGTCATAACGTATGGATATGTTGTTATTACTTTAAGAACAGTTTATGTATGTTTGAAAATAGATTGAGTATATTGAATCGGCAATGAAGACAAAGAGTCATATGCATTTGTAATGAATGAGGCCTACCTATCTTACCAAAGTATCTTCTTCTTCTTGCAGATGCGTCTAAATCTGGTGTTGCAAATGAAGCAATGCAAAATGCAGTACGTAAAGCAGGAAAAGCCATTAATGAGCAAGAAGCTAGACAGATTCTTGGTGTAACCGAGCAGACTTCTTGGGAAGAGATATTACAGGTAAATGGTTTCTCTTTCATCGATCCAATTTGAAAACTCCGAAGTGAATAACTATAAAGAGTGGGTTTATATATGATTTGCAGAAATATGACAAACTGTTTGAGAATAATGCTAAAGCTGGAAGCTTTTACCTTCAATCTAAAGTTCATCGAGCCAAAGAATGTCTAGAAGTTGTATACAGAAGCAAATCCGACGGTACACCTAGTTAAGACTTGTAATCTTTTCTTTAACAGATCCAAAAAATTTTGCTCTTAGTGTAAAATTTATATTATGAACATGTTCCTCTTTGTTTCAAGCTTTCTCTGAGTAGAAACTGGAGTTTGGTCAACTTTCTGAAAGAGAGAATTGTTGTTATTGCCACTAACATTGATATCATCTTGAATGTGAAATAAAGAAAACAAAAAACCAAAAATTTATAATGGTCTGTTATAAACTCTTTTCACTGTGAGCTGTAATACTTGACCAATTCAGACACCATTCTTAGTGTTTTCATAGTCCTCAAAAGCCATATCCATCTCCGCCTGCGTATTCATCACAAAAGGACCACACTTAACCTGCGTATTTTGACATTGATTGGTATCTTTTGTCATACACTATCCAAGAACTGCTATATAGCAGCAATTAAAATGCCATCAATTTGTGCAGGGAACAAAGAAAAACCTTCTACAATGAAACATTGTGCTGTAGATTGTCTGATATTTTCAATGGAAATATAATACAGTAAAGCAAATTGATCAATTCGTATTCAACAAGTAACACTTAACAATGCCTTCGCAACAGTTGACTTTAATCGTTAACTTAGTCAAAATATTAGAAAACAAGTTCGTTCCTTGATAAAATATATACCATGTTGGTGTTTGATAAACTCAACAACAGAAAATTACAATATCATGACTTCTCCACTTTCCAAATTCTCATTCTGCAACAAAAGGATATACCATATAGACCACCAAGATTCATTCTTTCTTCGGCAAGAAAATGAAGAGAGAAAACAACCTCAGCTTCATCTTACCATTGTTTTGCATTTTCTTCTTGATACAAGTCGGAGAAGCACAAAAAACTGCAATTGATGTTAAAGTAGGAATCGTGAACGATATAGGAATGGCTTACTCCAACATGACCTTGTTATGTATCAATATGTCTCTCTCTAATTTCTACTCTTTTCATCCACACACTCTCACAAGGCTTGTAACCACCATTATTGACTCCAAAAAAGATGTTGTTACCGCTGCAGCAGCAGGTACATTACATGCACTTAAACTATACATGTCCATCGATCATCGCTTCATGTGTATACACTTCTTGTTTCTTTTCTCTTTTGCATAACAGAACACTTGTAACTTTGTACCACAGCTCTTGATTTGATAACAAACGAGGAAGTGAAAGCGATTCTAGGGCCATGGACTTCGATGCAAAGTCAATTCATGATTGAGATAGGACAAAAATCTCAGATGCCGATTATTTCATATTCTGCAACAAGTCCGTCTCTTTCTTCCATACGTAGTCAATACTTTTTCCGAGCTACGTATGAAGATTCATCTCAAGTAAACGCCATTAAAGCAATCATCAAAGTTTTTAGGTGGAAGGAGGTTGTACCTGTGTACATTGACAACAACTTCGGAGAAGGAATAATGCCTCGTCTTACCGATGCATTGCAAGAGATTAACGTTCGTATACCTTATAGAACTGTGATCTCTCCCAATGCTACAGATAATGAAATATCCATGGAACTACTCCAGATGATGACTCTACCTACTAGAGTTTTTGTTGTCCACATTGATGAAACGCTCGCTTCAAGATTCTTTGCTAAAGCTAAGGAAATTGGTTTGATGAAACAAGGATATGTTTGGATCCTTACCAATGCGATTACAGATGTTTTGAGTATCATGAACGAGACAGAAATAGAAAATATGCAAGGGGTATTGGGTGTTAAGACTTATGTCCCGAGATCAGAAGAACTTGAAACATTTAGATCTCGATGGAAGAAGAGATTTCCTATTTCTGACTTGAGTGTGTATGGATTGTGGGCTTATGATGCAACCACTGCTCTAGCGTTAGCTACCGAAGAAGCCGGGACTTCAAATTTGACTTTTGTAAAGAAAAATGCCATGAGGAACAACATGTCTGAACTTCAAGGTCTTGGTGTATCTAAATATGGTCCAAAACTTCAACAGACACTATCTAGAGTTCGGTTCAAAGGTCTTGCTGGTGATTTCCAATTTTTCAATCGAGAATTGCAGCCATCTGTTTTTGAGATTGTTAATGTGAATGGGCATGGAGGAAGGACAATTGGATTCTGGATGAAAGAACATGGTCTCTTGAAGAACATCGACTCAAAAAGAGCTAACACAACCACTTTCACTACTTGGCAAGATCGACTCAGACCAATCATATGGCCTGGAGACACGACTTCTGTACCCAAAGGATGGGAGATTCCGACAAATGGGAAACGGCTGCGGATTGGCGTCCCCAATGACAGTATCTCCCCTCAATTTGTAAAGACTACAAGGGATCCAATCACCAATTCAACAATTTTCAGTGGATTCAGCATCGAGTACTTTGAGGCTGTAATTCAACAGATGCCTTATGATGTTTCCTATGACTTTGTCCTTGCAGAAGATGGCGGTTATGATGACATAGTCTACCAAGTGCATCTTGAGGTGAGACACATTGGGATTTTGTTAGTTCTTTAATCTTCACTAAACCATGTTCTTTATGTTTTGAGCAGAAATAGGATGCTATGGTGGCAGATACAACAATATCTGCAAATAGGTCAATGTATGTTGATTTCTCATTGCCATACACATCATCAGGCGTAGGTCTGGTAGTCCCTTTTAAAGACAATATGAAAAGAAACAGTACCATCTTTTTGAAGCCTTTGAAATTGGAACTTTGGCTAATCAGCCTTTTATCCTTCTTCATTATTGGTCTTGTCGTATGGGTACTTGAACATAGGGTAAACCCAGATTTTGATGGACCTGGAAAGTATCAAATCAGCACTATCTTCTGGTTTGCTTTCTCCATTATGGTCTTTGCCCCAAGTATGCTCACTCTATCCATTACATACTTTAATGATGCAACTATTTTCAAAAATCATATTGCTTACATATCTTGCATCAATAGGAGAAAAAGTGCTTACCTTCTGGGCGAGGTTTGTGGTTATCATGTGGTACTTCTTAGTACTTGTGTTGACTCAAAGTTACACTGCTAGTTTGGCATCGCTTCTTACATCTCAACAACTTCATCCAACCATAACCAACATCAATACCTTGTTAGCAAAAGGAGAACGTGTGGGAGTTCAAAAGAGTTCCTTCATTATGGAAAGACTTCAAGAATCAGGTTTCTTAGAAAAAAATCTCGTATATTTTGGGTCTCTAGAAAACTGTAATTCTCTGTTCAGAAAAAAACTAGCAGATGGTGGTATTTCAGCAGCTTTTATGGAAGTACCTTACGTTAGAGTTTTTCTTGGACAATATTGTAAGAAGTACAAAATGGTTCAAACACCATTCAAGGTTGATGGATTCGGCTTTGTAAGTCGATGAACACTCTTGCAGTTTTCTTTGCACATGATGATGCTAAGAACTTATATAAGTTTCTACAGGTTTTTCCTATTGGATCCCCTCTAGTGACTGATGTTTCAAGAGCTATTCTCAAAGTTGAAGAGTCTAACAAGGCAACCATACTCGACAATGCATGGTTCAAAAATATAGATGAAAGTTGTCCAGATCCACTCACAAACCCTGATCCAAATCCATCTGATATCTTCTGTCAACTTGGCATTGATAGTTTTTGGGTTTTATTTCTTGTTGTCAGTGTAGATTGTGTAATAGCATTGACGAAGTTTTTGTTTCATTTCCTTCAAGAAAACAAAGATGAAAGAAACCTGAGAGAGTTGTGGAAAAGGTTCCTTGAGCCAGATCAAAAATCATACATAAGAGATGTGAAGAATTGTCAATGCTCCTCATCAGGCCAAGAGAATAACGATGAAGAACCAAACCCAAGAGATAATGACAGTCAAAGTTGAGCACATCTTTGTTTTTTTGTTTTTGAAAATTTTGCATTGTGGACACTTTTCATACTTGTATTTGTATTGTGGGACACTCATACTTTTTACATTCTAACACATATTTTCAACTGTAAAATTACCTTATTACCCTTCTTATTTATCACTTCAAAACAAAAGATAATTGAATTATCTATATCTAGTTAGGAAAATAAAACTGATTTTAGTTGATCTAGTTTGGCACTCTCATCTATTTCATTTTTAGGGTTTATAAGATTTTGATTTCTCTCCAAAGCACTCACTTCTCTCCTTCCCCGTCGTTTCTACTTTTTCGTCGTCTCTCCTCCTTCGACTTTTCGGGAACTTTACCGTCGCCGATTTTCGTCGTCTCTCATTCTTCGTCGTCTCTCCGAATTTCCACTTGCGTAAACTTTACCGGCGCCGATTTGCAGAGCAAACGGAGATAAAGCCAGACATGTCAAGGCAGACTTGCCTCACCACCTCTCTCCAAAATCACGAAGATGCCCCAATTTCATGTAGCACCAATTTCCTAGAAAATCTTAATCGAAGCATTATTCCATCGACCGCAGGTACCACCTCTAACCGAATCACTGTTTCCTTAAGAGTCCAAGTTTGTGGTTGCGTAGTTATAGGCTTTTAAATTTTCGATTAAGGTTTTTAATCTTAACTGAGCGAGTCCCATTTTGACATTGACATTCTGTGTTTTACCCCACTGGAGTTAACGAGTGTACTCTGCTGTAAATGTCTGCAATCTACACAAATTTCGATAATTTTCAGCAATTACATCGACAATGTAAATGTTTCTAAGTTTCTTTCATTCCTCTTTGAATTATCCATAGACGCGAGCCATGATGCGCAGCAAACAAACCATGATTTGCCTGATAGACTCTTCGAGACAGACCGTTTCCCGTCGGGCAGGCTTAACGTGTACTCTCGACCTGATTACCTATCTTTTGTTTATTCCCAACTCAAAGGAACACCCGAGTGGGATGTTATACAGGCGTCGTCCTTCCGAGAACTATTTAATCTGCCTGTCAGCAGGTGTCAGATTTCGTGTAAACTGGTCCATAGTTTACTCTCACGTCAATTGGTTACGCAGAAGAAATATGAGCTTTGGACAGTTTTTTTCGCACTATCCTCTCAAGTTCAGCCTAGACGAGTTT
>OVAU01002195.1:0-12981 GCA_900406315.1 Biscutella laevigata subsp. laevigata
ATACAAAGCCATCTCCGTTGCGCCTCATCATTCTTGCTACATGTCACGTTCATATCAAAAATAATATAAAAGAAAGAATAAAAGCTGACATTATATATTTAATTATTTTAATCCTAAGAAAATTCGCAATTATTAAATTTATAATCTTCTCTCTCTCTCTCTTCTCTATTGCCTTCACCGGAACGCGCCTACGAGGTCGCACTACTCTCTTTTCTCATCCTACGTTTCCTCTCTCTCTCTCTAAATTCTTCACTTTTAAAGTGAAAAATTGAATCTTTCTCAGAACCCAAGGGAAAAAGCCGAGCTCTCTCTAACTCACGCTTTCGATCATCGAATTCTGGTTGGTTCTGCTGCATAGAGAGCTAACACAAGAGCCCTGGTGCTGTGGATACACGTGAGCCGCCATTAATGCTCGTTTTTTGTTTTCTTCTTTCAGCTCCGTTTCTTTGCTTTATTGGTTTTTGCGTTTTTGCTATATTTTCGGTATTGTTTTTAATTGTTGATTTATGCATAGTCACTTTCTCTTTCCGTTTCTGCTTCAGAGATTCTTCACATTATCCCAAGCTTTCCACTCTGTTTCTCTGGAAAATTTTCATCTTTGGTTCTTGTTTTCCCAGGGAAAGAAATTTCCAGGTGCATCATTGTCATCAATGTCATGTACAATTTAACTCTTTTATCTTGTGCATTTCTGTCTGTTGTTAAGGTTTTTCTTGCATATAATTTTTCATCTGAAAATTCACATTCTTTTGGGTTTCGTAGAATGTAAATTAACTTTGGCTTTTGCAGCTGAGTTAGGGCGTTGCTGATCAACTTTACACCTATTGTTGTTTCCGCGAGCTTAAGTGAATCATTATGTTAAATTTTGGTCGAGCAAGAAGCCAAGGGAGGCAAACCAGATCTACGTCTCTTGGAGGTGAGTAATCTTTTCATTCTTATCTAAAATTTGAAAGTTTGTGTGTGTATTTTGAGAATTTAGTTTGGAACTTTAAGTTGGTTGATTACATAATTGAGGTTTTTTGGGTTTTGGAGCTTCAAAGTGTGAAGCTTTTGTGGTTTACTTACTTTGATGCTAACACTAACAGTTTTCGGTGATTTGGGGTGTGTAGGACTGGATTATGCAGACCCGAAGAAGAAAAACAATTACTTACCAAAGATTCTTTTGGCCGCTTTACTTACAGCATTGTGCATTTTCATGCTCAAGCAATCTCCAACGTTCAACACTCCCAGTGTGGTATAGCTTCTTATTGTCATTTGCTCGAGTTTTCAGATTGCTGGTTTGATTTTCATTTATAGCTATGAGAAAGAAGGATGTTCCTGGCGAAAAATTTCTCAAGTTTCTGAATGGTTTCTTCATTTTTGTTGTTCTGTGTTCTTTTTTATCAGTTTTCTCGACGTGAGGCAGGGGTTACACATGTTCTAGTCACTGGTGGTGCTGGGTATATTGGTTCACATGCAGCTCTAAGACTTCTAAAGGATTCATACCGAGTGACCATTGTGGTATTTTCTTTGTTCTACATATCATTCTGCTTTTTTATCTTTTTTTTCAGCATCCAAATAAAAGCAAACCTCTTTATGTTTTAACAGGACAATCTTTCTCGTGGGAATCTTGGCGCAGTTAAGATTTTGCAAGACCTGTTTCCGGAACCAGGAAGGCTTCAATTTATTTATGCTGATCTTGGAGATGCAAAGGCGGTAAACAAGATATTTACAGAGAATGCCTTCGACGCTGTGATGCATTTCGCAGCTGTTGCATATGTTGGGGAAAGCACACAGTTTCCTCTTAAGTGAGTATTACTAAGTTTCTTCCTCGAGACAATATTTGGTCTTTTCTGTTTGGTAGATGGGAAACAATAACGTTGCTTAATGCCAATCATAGGTATTATCATAATATTACATCAAACACTTTAGTAGTATTAGAGACAATGGCTGCTCATGGAGTTAAGACTTTGATATATTCAAGCACATGTGCAACCTATGGGGAGCCTGATACTATGCCGATTACAGAGGAAACTCCTCAGGTGGAACAAAATTCGTTTTTTGAACGTTTATATGCGCTCTAATTCGTAAGCTAAGCTGACATATCTAAAAAACGGTCTTTTTAGGTGCCAATCAATCCATATGGAAAGGCTAAGAAGATGGCAGAAGATATCATTTTGGATTTCTCGAAAAACTCAAACATGGCGGTTATGATCCTAAGGTAGGTATTACTGATTCACTTCTGAGTTCTACCTAGTGATTTTTTGCATGTATTCTTTTCCCCTGAAGTTGAAGAGGTTCTATTTCAACCGATTTCCAGATATTTCAATGTGATTGGGTCTGATCCAGAGGGGAGATTGGGTGAAGCACCAAGGCCTGAGCTACGAGAGCATGGACGAATCTCCGGTGCTTGCTTTGATGCTGCACGTGGCATCATGCCTGGCCTCCAGGTAATCACTTTCTTCATTTCTTGATTTTTTTTTCTAAGTTAAATCTGGTTTTCTTCTCTGAAAGATTTGTCTTTCCTTGATACACTTTAGTTTTTGTCTGGGTCTTCCTGACTTTTGGTTCTTTGGACAGTCATCACATCTTGGTTCTTTCTGATTCCATTGCCCGCTTCAGATTCTCAATCCTTTTTTTCTAAAAGTTTGCTTTTTTGGGTGTATTTAGTTTAGGAGCTTGCACATGCTGTAGAACATGTTAAAAAATGTTTGCGAAAAAAGCTGATAGTTTACAGCTGAGCAAAATACATAATTGACTTCCTTTATTAAAGCAAAGTTTATATTAGTCTACTTGTATCATTCACATGGCTATAACCTTTCTTCAATCATTGATCTCTATTGAACTTTTCTTTTATCTGCAGATTAAAGGAACAGACTACAAAACAGCTGACGGAACTTGCGTACGGGATTACATTGATGTCACTGACTTGGTTGATGCTCATGTGAAAGCACTTCAGAAAGCAAAACCCCGCAAAGTCGGAATCTACAATGTTGGCACTGGGAAAGGTATATTGACTTCGGCTGACCTTTGTAATGTACTGAAGACAAACTTTTGCTATTTGGCAAATGGATTTAAGACTTGTTTTGATTGTGTGTGTCTGTGTGTGGAGTAGGTAGCTCGGTGAAAGAGTTTGTTGAGGCGTGCAAGAAAGCAACTGGTGTTGAGATCAAGATCGATTACTTGCCAAGACGGGCAGGTGACTACGCTGAGGTTTATAGTGATCCAAGCAAGATCAAGGAAGAACTTAATTGGACAGCTAAACACACTAATCTGAAAGAGAGTCTTGAGACTGCGTGGAGATGGCAGAAGCTGCACCGTAATGGCTATGCCTTTACCTCATCGGTCTCGGCTTACTGACTTTGTTCGTTCCTTTTGGTGATGGATTGAGATTTTGGTTCCAGATGAGTAATAGGAGATGATGGGTTTATATAAATATATAAATATAACATGAGATACAATATGGTGGAGGTTTTGATTCATTAGTGTCACTGATATTAATCTTGCAATGGCTTTAGATTCTATTAGGAAGCAGCCAATGATAATATTTGTATCTCTCACAATATTTATTTATTAGTCTTAATAATAGCTTTTATTTGTTGGCAAAAAAATGGATCCAAACTAATGTAACTGACATTTTGTCTTTATCAGACAAGGAGATTCTGGATTTTTAACTTGTAAGTAACACAAAGATCTCTAGTTTTAGCTGGATTTAAAACTCGACAATGACCAGAAAAGCCTAATGTAACATATTTAATGGAGAAAAACTGTTCGTATACTGATAATTTCAAGACAGGGTTGGTAAGAGAAGATGTTCTTCTGGTAGAGATTATGATAATGTAGCAAATCGAATCCACGTGATAAAGACTTCCTTCAGGCGAAAGATTGAAGCGCTCTCTCGAAGTTATCTTCAGCTGTTGCTGTTCGCTTCACAAGTATGTGTTCTGGATGTGAAAGTTTCAGCTGGCTGCAAAAAGATTCGGAAATGGAGGAATATATATTACCTTACTAATGCTGCACCGTTTTAGTAAGAAATTGCATTAAGGTCATGAATCTTCTCTTTTTTTTACCTTAGGTAGCGTGAAGATGATTTCCCAACATGAAGACTGCATACAACTAGGTTTGCAAGAGTTTCTGGGTCTTTAGCATCCTGCAATGAGCATCATAAACATCTGTACTTTCAAACTTATCCATTTTACAATAAACAACATAGCTGGAGCTTTTGATTTGATGTTAAGTTTAGATTGAGAAACTGAGTGCAGCATATCTGATGACATGATACCAAGAATGGTTTGTGTCAAGGTAAGAAAGAGTAGGTTCATCACTCACCTTGTTAAGTGCTTCAAGCAATAGAGTCTCAGCTTCTTCAAAATTACCCATATGCATGCAGCAAACTGCCTTGCCGTTCAAGATCAAGCTTGTCATTGGGTACTTCTCAGAGAAATCCTGGAAGATTAGATAAGCTTCCTGAATCTTGGAACCTCCCTGAGATGATACAAACAGTTCAATATCACAGAATATTAACAAACTTCTTTACACCTTAAACGAAAATAACTACATAAGTGGATATGCATATCATACTACTGCCAGGTTCAACCATGCGTTTGCGAGTTGAGTGAGTGTATGGTCTTCATCAATCTGTTGCATCACTCTCAGCTGTTTCTCTGCATAATCTGATCTATGCATCTTAATGAATATCTGAACATTCAAAGCATGCCTAAAAAATGCAGAAACAATAATCAATTTATCAAGTTAAACGGCAAGAGCTTAGACATTGAACAATCAGTCTGACAAGAAATCCTAAAAGCTCACAGATCCATGGTTCCTCCAGCATGAGTGTGCTTCAGAGCTTCATTATAGTCTTCCTCATGCATGAAAATAGTACCAGCAATCAAACGAATTGTAGCATTGTTACCTACGGTAGGATCTGCCAACCATTCCCTCAAGCTAGCAATGGTTGATTCCTGAACAAAATCACACAAACAAATATGTATTCAACAATGCATAACAGAAGCTTATGATGAAGATAAATTCAATTCAGGATCTCTAACGATAGGCAATAAAAAGAAGTTTAGTAAAGTAATCAGAAATTCCGCTATGCTAACGTTGCAGAACATGGATCAAAGTTGTTGCATAACTGATAATCTCTATCGATAAGGACAAACCCGAAACATCTCAAAATCACAGTGAATTACCTTATTTTCAGGACTCGATAAATACATAGCAAGTAGTTTGACTGCTTGCAGAGGAGTAGCGTCCGCTTCATTGATCTCACTAATGACAAGCTAAGAAGACAGCAAAAAAATGAAGAAACCAAAATAATCACAACTCATGATCAAAACAAATTGAAATCCAATCGATAGATTATGGATACAGAGGCGAACCTGGTAGCTACCGAGAGCGATGTAAGAACGGTGGACGAGGCAATCTCGCTCGACGATATCCTCCTGCGAAAGATTAGGAATCTCGCTGCTGTTGATTGCCGCTTGATAAGCACCCAAGTAAAAATTGTTTCTCAGGTTAAAAAGGTGATCCGGTCCTGCTGCCATTGATGCCATTCCTTGCTTCTTCTTCTTCTTCTTCTTCTTCTTCTTCCTCTAGATCTCACAGATCCGCTCCAAAATAGAGAAAACTGAAGAAGTGTGAAGAATAAAAAAAAAATGAAGAAAAAAGTCTTAAACTAAACAAAGTTGTGCATAAAGACCCATACATTTTAAAATGTTCAATTGACACCCAAAATGATCAAATTGTAGCCCAATTCCCACTTAATGGGCTTTTAGATGACCCAATAAATCTGATTTGTTCTCTCCCTACACGTGTCGTTCATACGAACGGTGATGGTCTTTTCTTACCAATAAAACGCGTTTTTTAATCCAACTCGCTCGGGAGTTGTTCCAATCGTCTAACGTAAGCATCCCTTGAAAACAACTGCGTTCCAATCGTGCTGTCACGTTTCGGGTCGACAAACAAATCCAACAATATACCGACACTTGCTTCCCCATTAATGAGCCGGTTACCATCAGGGAATAGTAATAAACCGGTGTATTGTAATCGGTTTTTTATCAGCGATCGAGTCATCGTGACGGTAACTTTTAACGGCGTTTACAGCTCACAGCTAAATAACTTTAACTGACCAACTACTGTTTACCCATCACGTTATTAGTTCTTAAGCCGTTTTGCTCTCCTTTCTGAGATCTTTTTACGAAATATATAATTAACATATCCGTTTGCAGTTATTTTAAGTGAATGCGTCAAGCAAGAATTCGATTTGAGCGAGTTAAATCAAATCTCTGATCGTTGTTGATGTAAGTTTCTTTGATCCTGAGCGAAAACTTGACATTCTGATCGAGTTTTACCATTAATTTCGATATAGTTTTGACTTTTCTTTCTCTTCTCCAATCTCGCATGGAGTTTTAGGTGTTCGTAACGTATTTGTTGTAATTTGAGTTTGTAATTAGTTTGATGTTTTTTTTTACATTTTATTTTGTAAAGAAGGTTTCGAATCGAACTTCGGTGTATGCATGCGTTATCAGCAATCCTGAAACTGGATGTATGTTTTGTCTATGTAGAATGATTCTCGATTTGTGTGAAATATATTGGCTGGTAGAAAGAGATTAAAAGGGAAAATTCGTTATGGTTATGGAACTTTAGGTGAAGTTTCCGTTGTTGATTTGCGTTGTATGCTAAGAATTTTCTTCAGCAGAACCATTCTATGTATCAAAATGTCAGTACTTAACCCGGAAATGCATATTATTCCATCCGATGCTCGCTTTAATTGATTTGATTTACTTTTGAAGCAGTTTGGATTTAGATATCGATTCAGTTAGCCATCAATAAGCGTACGAATGCTTTTTACTGTGCTGCAGGTTTCATGAAGCGCATAGTGTGATATACATCGAGTTTATATCGGCTTGAAATGGCAACGGATTCTACACCGAGGAGCTGGTTCCAGATACGGCAGCAGAAACCGGATAAATCTAGCCCTACCAAAAAGGGACAAGAGGAAAATGTGAAGAATTTTGGCAAACCCCCTTTGAATGATGCACCATCAAATGCTACAAAACAGAAAGTTGCTGCAGCAAAGCAATATATCGAGAACCATTATAAAATTCAGAAGAAGAGTCTGCAGGAAAGAATAGAGCGGTACACTATCAGAATTCTTCCTGTGACAGCCAATATTTAATTCTTCTGCTTTGGTTCTGAGAACTGGAATTTAATTTTAGATATGTCATCACTAAGTAACGAATTCCTTTATTTTTACGATTGAGATTAGTTTTGTTCTGTTATTTCTGGTTTAGATTAAACCTTCTGATGTCCGCTCGCTCTTGAATACAGTCGGAGCATCTTGGAAAAGAACCTAGCTGATGCGGATGTTCCAGTTGAAGACAAGATGGATATATTGAAGAGCTTTGAGAAAAAGGAAATAGAGTATATGCGCCTGCAGAGACATAAGATGGGGGTTGAAGACTTTGAACTACTGAGTATCATTGGTCGGGGTGCTTTCGGGGAGGTATTTCTCTCCCTCTATTTTTTCTTATCCTATTTGTAAGCTTATCTTGTCTAATCCTTAAATGATTCTTTCAACATAGTCATGCATTTAAAATTTGGGATTTTGTTAATGCTTCCCTTGGTTTGGTCTATCCTACCGGCTACTGGAGCAATTATTCTGGCCTTTTGAACCAAAGCTTCTGTCACTGTAAAATATGTCATTTCTGACAGGTAAGAATTTGTAAAGAGAAATCTACTGGCAGCGTGTATGCAATGAAAAAGCTAAAGAAATCTGAAATGCTTCGAAGAGGCCAGGTAATGCACTGTCTAATAGCATTTGTACAGATTCGAGATTTCAGACGTGATTAAATTAGTAACTCAATAACATCTGCCTATATACACTAATCCCCCTCTTTATGCGGTAACTATCAGGTGGAACATGTTAAAGCCGAAAGAAATGTGCTTGCAGAAGTTGATAGTCCTTACATAGTCAAACTTTGCTACTCCTTCCAAGATGATGAACATTTGTATCTTATTATGGAATATCTCCCTGGAGGTGATATGATGACACTGCTAATGCGAAAGGATACCTTACGGGAAAATGAGGCTCGTTTTTATGTTGCACAGACAATCTTGGCGGTTGAGTCCATCCATAGTCATAATTACGTCCACAGGTACTAGCAACTGGCACTTGAAGCTTCTCACGCTGTGCTTGTCCCTTTTTCGTCTTAACTTGACATTCACCAGAATCAGATTTCTTACAATATTGAATCCTTGTCGATTATCTTCTACTATATGCTCTTTTCGTCCTGATATTTTCCTACAGTGTTTGTGAATTGGCTTCCGGTTGATATGAGGATGAGGTGATAATTGAACTTCAGTTTCTTCTTTGATTTATTTAGGGATATAAAGCCTGATAATTTATTGATCACTCGTAACGGCCATATCAAGCTTTCGGATTTTGGATTGAGCAAGTCTCTGGAGAGCCGAAATTTTCCAGATTTCAAGGCAGATCTTGTTGACAGGAATACTAGGCCTGCAGCAGAACATGATAGACTCTCCAAGCCTCCTTCTGCACCAAAGCGGACTCAACAGGAACAGCTTTTACACTGGCAACAAAACAGAAGGAATCTGGTATGGAATCAATTCACTTACCTTCTGGTGGATACTGTTCTGTTTCATCTAAAGCTCGTCTGAAATATTCCGTAATGAACAATTCGTTTCCAACTTAAAAAGAAATAAAACGGCACGTTTTCTGTTAGAAATTAGACAACTCTTTAGTTTGAATATATAATGTCTATGGTACCTTGATATTTTGGAACTTTTCTATTCTAGTGATTCATAAGACCTCTGCTACTTACATAAAAAGATGTCTCATACATGTACCCTTCAGGCTTTTTCTACTGTAGGGACGCCTGATTACATTGCCCCTGAGGTGCTGCTGAAGAAAGGGTATGGAATGGAGTGTGATTGGTTAGTGAACTAGATCCTTGTCTAATTACACTGTACAGAATTTCTTCAGCTGAGAGTCTAAAAACTGTTGTGAAATAGGTGGTCCCTTGGAGCAATCATGTTTGAGATGCTAGTAGGGTTTCCGCCATTCTATTCTGAAGAGCCTTTGGCGACATGTAAAAAGGTATGCATATATTGGATTAAAATATCCTTATAGTTCTCATGATTTAAGAATTTTCGTGATGAGTAACCTCAAAACTAGGACTAAGTGTATATATGTTTTGAGCCATCTTTGGACAACCTATTGTATTGGTATGGCATGACCCAAGACTTGTCCCTATTATGTCTGGCTAGTATAATATTTATGAAACAATTTCTCAGTTCATCTCTGCAGATTGTAAACTGGAAAACCTGCTTGAAGTTCCCTGATGAAGCTAATCTCTCCTTAGAGGTAAAAGATCTCATCCGAAGGCTGCTCTGCAATGTCGAACAGAGGCTTGGAACCAAAGGAGTTCATGAAATCAAAGTACTTAAAACATCATAGTATTTACTTTTTTAGAGACAAAAGCTTAATTTTAGAATGAAATTCTCACATCAGATGTTTGGTTTGCTTTTCATTACAGGCACACCCTTGGTTTAGAGGAATTGAGTGGGAGAGACTATATGAGTCACATGCTCCATATATACCACAAGTGAAGCATGAACTTGATACCCAAAACTTTGAAAAGTTTGACGAGGTTGGTTCGGTACCATCTATTTCTTTCTTCTGGTTCTTCTTTGCGAAATATCAATTAATATCTTAATTTCCAGGTACCAGCTACTTGCCAAACTTCTTCAAAGTCTGGCCCTTGGAGAAAGGTACATAAATTTCCTTCCGTCTTTTTAAATGTGCGTACAATCAATCGAGTCCTATCATTCTTACTAGTTATTTGCAGATGATCTCATCCAAAGATGTAAATTTCCTTGGCTATACATTCAAGAATCTTGAGATCGTTGATGAACACCATATCCCTGGAATGGGTCAGCTAACTTCTCTCTTTTTCTTTTCATATGAACAAATTTCACCAGAGTTGGGTACTTGCGGTTATAACGAGGCTCATTATTGAACTCTTTTTATGCAGCGGAACTGAAACGTAAGAGTAAGACACAAAAGAAACCATCTCTCAAGACACTGTTCGGTAACAAACTAAACTAAACTTCTCGTTTTAAACTTAAAAAACCCCGATAATCTACTTTTGCTTTTTAGCTTTTACTCTCTTAGTAGATTCGATTTTTTCCCCTCTTTCGCAGAAACACCATGCCCTCCTAAGAATCAAGCCTTAAAGGATTTGCTTGATTCACCTATTTACTCTGAAGGATCGAGAGGCTCCTCCGAATCACCATTTTCACATCAGAATCAGTCCCACAATATTCCCCGGAGATGATCAAAAGGGAAGTGACTAAGAAAAAACAGGAAAGGTAGTAATTTTCCTTTTTCCACTTTCATTCATAACTATGTAATGTAAAAACAATGAACACCCAAAAAGAGAATTAAACCAACAAAATGCATATAGGAGACTTTATAGGTCAAGTAAGATAACAATCATATAATATAATGTTTCTATGATCCCTAGTTGTATAACCTTGTAAGCACTTTTTTTGTTATAAATATTTACATACATAAAGAGAGAAAACAAAACATTTGGTACATAAGAGTGGCTTTGGACTTTTCTTGGTTTGACCACTACATGTTTGTTAAGCTGGAATCGATTTCCGACCTTGAAATATGATAAAATATTACCAAATCATCAAATACTTCTGCTTAGATTCGATGAACAAAACTTTTTACTCGAATTTATAGAAAAAATGTAAAACTAGTCAAATCGTTTCTTTTCTATTGAACTGATGCATCCACCTTTTATCGAACTGTCAATCCAGATAAACAATTCATCATTGATTTAATTTAAAAAGCAAAACAAAAGAGAGAGATTGAAAGTAATAGTTATGTAATGGAACTTACGTACTGACACAACGAAGGAAGAACCAAGCAGCTAACTGACAAAACAAAAAGACTGAACAAAGAACTCATGTTCTGAATTTTCCAGTCTGCAATTACTTTGTTTTTTTCTTTCACCGTTTTGTTTTACCAATCATTATTGATCCGAAATACTCCTAACCTTTTTGTATTGTTCTATATATTTTTCTTCCTTTGACTTTTGTTTTCTTCACACAAACTACGACATCTAAGCCATTACGGATTATTTGCTTAAAATATAAAAATGTAATCAGAAGATTGAGTATAGTATCCAAAAACTAGTAAGCACAGTATATACACTAAGAAGCGTATGATCGAATCAACTAATCTTTGAAAACGTTGCAATCAAATACTGTAATAACCTACGTTTTAAGAAATCTTTTTCTCCAAATCGTAGCTTTATAAGATTTGCGTAGTAAGAGTGTGACAAGGGCTTTCAGTAATGAACTTGGGGAGTACTTAAAGGGCACATGCATGAATAGATTGCACGTAAAGTCAACATATTATGCACACACGTACGTGTATAAAGAAGGCTACTTGCTGCGAAGACCCAGCAACTCTCCTTAATAATGTCGAACCAAAAGCGATCGAGAAGTTCACACTCGTTCTTACTTAGTGCATTTAGGTATTCGCATGGTGACAATATAACACAAGCGACAACAAAAATATGTGACAATAGCAAGTGTCTCAAACTCTTCTCTGACACAGCTCTTAACTAGAGAGATACTAGTTAGTTCAGGCCAAGTATTTCCTCAACCAAAGAACATAGAACATACGTAGATTCTCTTCTTCAGTACAGATGTACTGTGGACAAACTTGCAGACAATCCTTTCCCCAGTTAAAACTATATTATATTTAAAAATTATATGTTATAATCTCTATATGTGTGTGATTTGTATGTTAATTAAGGTATTTTAAACCATTGAATATGGTGGAGGTGTAATGCACGAATGTGGTTCTAAGTGTTCATCATGAAGTCGACCAAATATTCATATTCTAATGATGTTACTATCTTATATTATCCTAGACATATATTTGTATGGAAATGATTCGTCCAAGTTTAATTTTGGATATTAAAAAAAAAAAGATTACTTGTATATTTTATAGAATTTCCCTTAAAAATAAAAATCTTGGATAATTTAAATAATCTACAAAGCTTTTAAATCGAACATCCAGATAATTACCGACATATTGGAATAAAAATTTTACCAAACGAAACTTTTTAAAAAACAGTATGTTGGCTCGAATAATTTGATCAATAACAGATTAATTGTTGGTGATAACTTAAAAAATATGTCTTTAATATGCTTTTTTGGAACTGCAATAACAAGTAGAAAAGCTGGCGTAGATTTGACATAAAGTGATCGAAATGACTTTATAAACATTCAACAAGTAAATGGCAAATAAAATTCTAGGTTATTTTATAGATTTTATAAGTAAAATAATAATATACTTCTCCACCTTTTTGTTGAGTATGATAAATCGAATGTTGTTATTGAAGATTTCGATATTTTGATTCATGGTTTAGCTTACATTGTTCCAATCTAATTAGGCATCTTCACGAAGTAATAAAACCGTGGATTAGGTGAAATAATTATTAGGCTAATTAGTTTTTTTTTTTTTATGTTCAAAGAATTCTAAGTGTTTTGAGTCAAAATTCAGTTGAATCATAGTCTATTCAAATCCGAAATCAAAACATGTTATAAACTGTTGAGTGATTTTAGATTTACCGGTTAGTGTATGAGCGTAGCATTTGACATCTCCCGGGTTCGATCCGTGGTTGAACCCCCTTGTGGCCCAAAGTGACAAAAAAAAAAAACATGTTATAAACTGATCAAATTTTTGCTAAATAATCTTCTTTTCAAAGATAGTTTGTAAACGTTTAGAGATAGAAAGAGAAAGTTCCTCTCAACCAAAAACCTAGTTTTCACGATCTGTCGCCGCCGTCGGCCGGCGGCCGGCTATTCCTTTGGCTTGGCCGCCGGTCGCTTTCTCTCTTTCTCATGTCCGTTCTCCTCTCCCCTCTGTAGATATCGGTTGGTTTGTTTTCC
>OVAU01002196.1:0-12981 GCA_900406315.1 Biscutella laevigata subsp. laevigata
AGATTGTTGATTTGTTGAATTAAAGCACCTAGAATTAAGTCGGTCTCTCCTGAAATCGACTGCCCGGTCATCTGCTTAGTTCTTTATTTCCTGAACTCGTCATTATCTATTTATCTTGCTTTTACTACTTTTACTACTTCGACTTATGTTCCCAAATCAATTTCTCGTTTAGGATAGCTTTAGTGACAGTAAAGCCTCCGTCACTTAGACCTATTAACCGCTCTAGAGAATCTATTGTCCTAGCATAATCCTGGGTTGGTTCGACATTTACCCGAATCCTTAATCCTTAGCATCACCATGACACAATCTTTACTCCCTTACTCTAGAACATAGGGTCAAGTGGGGTAAAGATATTGTTTATCACCTGTGATGTGGACAGTCTGCAACATACTGTTTGAACCGGTCAAGAGCTTCATGGAATGTCTCAGTTGCAAGCTGTTGAAACCTGCAATCTTGTTCCTAAGCTGAGTAGATCTGGACTTGGTATAAAATTGCCCCAAAGAGGCAGCCTTGTACTCTTCCCAATTTCTGATAGAACCTAGTGCTTGCTGCAAATACTAGTTGTATGCCTTGTCAGCTAATGAAAACTCGAAAAGTCTGCACTTCAGGGCGTCTTCAGGCACTTCATTTCTCTTGGTAGTATTGCATATTGATTCGAACTTGCTGAGGTGTTGAATTGGATTCTCGCTGGTCATCCCATGGAATTGATTCTGTTGAACCAAATTGATTAGGCCAGTCTTGATCTCCAAGTCACTTCTCTCAACTGGAGTAAACTGCACTCCTTGCCCCATAGTGAATTGGGCAGTAGGGGTGTCATACTGTCTCAGCGTGAGTCTCTGAGCCTGCATACCAAATCCTTAGGGAGCTGGTTGTTTCACTACTCCAATAGGTGGATCGGGGTTCGCTGGCTGCTGATGGTGATGATGTTGATTACCACCTACAACAGGGGGTATGCCATGTCCTCCTCCTTCAAAAAGAGGATTGTCAATCAGAGTTAATGAAAGTTTTGATGATCCTCGTTAGCCATCTAGGTTCTGGGTTGTCTCTCCTTTCTGGTTTTCCTTTCTAAGCGTCCAAGCTCGTTCTCCAAGGGCAGCAGATCGTTAATTCCCTTGCTCCTCGTATGCCTCAAGCTCATGCACCTGAGAGAAAAAGAAAAAGGAAAATCGTGAAAATCGAGTTCACGAGGTTCGATCGAACTCTATTGGGGTTCGATCGAACTCTTTTGGGGTCCGATCGAACATAAAATGCGTATATGTGTAGTTCGATCGAACGAGATGTGGTTTGGTCGAACTCTGCAACAAAATATGCTAAAATAAAAGAAAGCTTCTCAGGCGAAAGCTCAATCCTAAAATCTCATGGGCTAGTGCGTTTAGTCCCCGGCAGCGGCGCCAAAAACTTGATGTCACTCAGGTTTTACCTTAGACAACTAATTATCTACAAGTGCACAGAAGGTCAACTGTAGTACTTAGTGATCAAATCCACAGAGACTAAAGACTAACACAAAGAGAGAGAAGCAAGACTGAGCAATGGCTAAGACAGAGAGAAAGGTTGATTTAGCAGGCAATGATGAGGTGATGAAAGCAGTAAATAAGACAACGCGGGTTAAAATTAGATAAGCAAGCAATCAGACCTAGTGTTTTAAAAGGGTTTTTGGTGGGAACAGTTCAAACATGTGGTTGAGAAAAGAACTAGGGATCTACAGAACACAAATCAGATTTTGGACTAACTCCTTGAACACCTCGCGTGCGTCACTCAACGCTCAGCAAGAGCAANCGGGTTAAAATTAGATAAGCAAGCAATCAGACCTAGTGTTTTAAAAGGGTTTTTGGTGGGAACAGTTCAAACATGTGGTTGAGAAAAGAACTAGGGATCTACAGAACACAAATCAGATTTTGGACTAACTCCTTGAACACCTCGCGTGCGTCACTCAACGCTCAGCAAGAGCAATAGCCAGTAGTGTTCGGTATGCCTCACTGGGGTTGATCGATCCTGTTTGTCAGACTGGATCGATCAATTCCAGACTCTTCTAATTACTGGTATGGGTGATCGGATTTGCTGCTTGTCAGGCTGGGATCTACCTTAGCCTAGACTTGATTTTTCAGGTCAAGTCAGGCTTCAAATCAGTAGTTAGGAGAGGATTCTTGAGAATCTTTTATATACTAATCTGGGTGATTCAATTGGTGTTTGTCAGACTTGAATCATCATAAACCTTAAATTCAACTTGTCAAATTGAAACCAGGTTACAGATCAGCCCCTAAAGGATTCAGTTTATCTTTTCTCTAAACCTAATCTAAACATGAACCCTAGCAGGCCCTTTTGTGTAACACTAGATCTGATATGATGATCTACTCATACTTAATCATGTCAATCAAACAAAGCATAGTTGAAAACATAAATCAGTACTCAGATAGAATCAAAACAGGGGTTCCATATACAAAGTTGTCAAATCTAAATCTGTCTCCCCTAGCAAATCAATAATAAAACCCGAGTTGCATAAAACAATAAGCTGTAAATAATAAGGAAAAGCGTGTTGAAACCCGTGTCTCTCTTGTGCTTTTATAGTCTTCAGGGTTTTGGTGGGCTTGGGCTTCAAAATCAAATATTCTGGGAAGGTCGTTCTCGAGGTTTGATCGAACACCATGTGATCCTCTCTCTCAAATCCTGGTTTTCTCGTTTCATCTCGAACGGCTTCGTCTTGAGATAAGGTTCGATCGAACTCATCTAGGTTCGATCGAACTGGGTCTCGGTTCCTTCTGGGCCTCATTCTTTGCAGGTCGGGCCCAATAGATCTTGCTCGAAGTGAAGGTTCGATCAAACCTGGTAGGTGTTCGATCGAATTGTTTCCTAGACGAGACTGACTTCTTCGAAACTCCTCCAAAAGCTTCCCATAACTCTTCTATTCCCGAATTTCCTCTTCGGACCTATGAAATCCTGAAAGGAGACAAAAAAGCTCCAAAAGCACATTAATAACTCGTAAAGTGGTTTATAATCTCATTAAAAGATGGGATCGAAACCACTAAAAAAAGGACATATCAACCATCCATAGTAAGTCAGCCTAAATTGAGATGTAAATCAGCCGTTATATATATAACCAGAAGCCAAACGTTATTCTCCTTCTATTTCATATTAAGTGATGTTTAAGAAGATTTTTTTGTTTATTAAGTGATGTTTTAATCTTCCAACGCAAAACGAAATAGAGGGAGTAGAAATTAATAGGATTATCCATAATTCATTCTGAAAATTAGCCGTCTAGGAACTTAGCCGGTAAAGCAGAATTATAATCCGGAAATCAACTTAAATTAAATCATAAATCAGCCACATTCATCCAGAACTTAGTCTGACCACAGTAAAACTAACTAATATTAACACATTAACATTGTACCATAAATAACATACATATAATATTAGCTTAGCACGTTAACCCTAGACCTCCCAAAATAATGTATAATTTTACAAGTTGTGATGTCTTATCACGCAGCTATGATGTCCTACTAGGCAGCTATGATGTCATAGCACGAGGGAAATATGTCTTTCTATGTTACCGGTGTAGGAGAATGTTATGTTAACGCTATTTTCGAATTTCATTTATAATGGATTAGTTATCTTGTTTTTATGTTTGTCTTAGCTAAGATATGGGACATATTTAAACCAGAATCAGCCGTTTAGAAAATTTGCTAAATCTGAATTCAGCCGTAGGGCAACGCACCACTATTTACTTGGTGACTCATATATGTTTGATTCTAAGGGTGAGTTTAAAAAAAAAAAAAAATCTATTTTCTTCCATAACCTACACACAATTGGACGAAACTCCACAACGGATGACTGATCGCTCATCGTCTTGTGCTGTTGATTATCGTCAATCCAACGGATAAGATTATTAAAATATTTAGTTTCTTTTTTTATCTTTTTTCTTTGTCTTCTTTCTTCCTCTTCGTCTTTAAAGGGAGATGTGTTTCATACGAATTAGTACCAGAACGTTTTCTTCCCTAGACTCTTTCTATTGACTGTTATCTGGCCTTCTCGCCCAAACTTTCATAAGGGCTTTCTAATGGAGTCTGATAATGACATCTCCGTCATTCTGCTCATACTCGGCTTTCTCAAGCATGTCATCTTGTCATTGTATCCATACTGAGCGACGCTCACTTGACATTGTATTCATACTGACGTGGATGCAATACTGAGTGGCACTGTTGGGCCGGTGATTAGTCGTCTAGAAGGCAACTCTAGATTATATAGCTTATGGAGAATTGCCAACTCATGAAAAAGAATGTATTTTCTCTTCAAGGTACACATCTTCATGACATGTTGGGTTCTTTGGGATGTTTCTAATCATGGAGCTTCTGCTTTTCGAGCATACACAACCCTTCTCCTTACTTCATCTTTCTGTGTTTTGGCATTTGTGCCTTTTGTAGATCGTTCGATGGGCCTTTGAGCCTTTGTAATTCGTCGACTTTTCTTAACGAAATATCATTTCCATCTTTGTTTCAAGTTGTTTCAATACACAGGTAACACAACCATAATCAAACAGAATTCAGGCACAAGCAAACAGAACTCAACCATTAGCAAACATAACTCAGCCATAATCAAGCAGCACTCTGTCTAAATCATAATCAAACAGTAATCAGCCATAATAAAACCAGAACTCAACCATATTCGATCATTAGTCAGCCGTTGATTTTAATCAATCTAACGAATAACATCCGTCAATCAGCCGTGAAGTGTAAATCATCCGTAAATCCGGTGTAATTTAATANACCATATTCGATCATTAGTCAGCCGTTGATTTTAATCAATCTAACGAATAACATCCGTCAATCAGCCGTGAAGTGTAAATCATCCGTAAATCCGGTGTAATTTAATAATAAATCAGCCATATCTCTATATTAAAAATTAACACATTAACACTTTGTAATATAATATAATATGACGAAGTTGACATGACTTATTACGCAGATATGATGTCATATTACGTGCTCATGATGACCTATTACGAAGCTATTATGTCATATTAACGAGAGAAACGATGACTTATGATGTTACCGAGGTAAACGTTTATGTTTTTTTAAACGAGAACATAGGTAAAAGTAACTAAAAGTAACGAAACGATGTCGTTTAGATTTAACGGATGAGTAACTAAACGCAGTTGTCTTCTTCAACAACATAAAAACACAGTCAGTCATTTCGAAAGAAAATCAAACATAGCTAGTATGGCGAACAGAGCTCCGTCTCTCGCTAATCTTCCCGATGAACTTCTGGCAGATATCACCGTCTGCATGGTGAGGTTGAGTGTTAAAGATTGTGCATCTCTCGGCAAGGTAAACAAAGCATTTAGAAGGCACTGGAATACTGAAGACGTTCGAAGGGTATGTCATCTCGGTCCCCTAGAATTTGTTCTAGCCATAGGAGACAGTGCAGAGATTACAAGTTTAATCGTTGCCATGACACAGTTTTATCAGGGTGGGAATCCCGATGCACTCTACAAGGAAGGTTTGGCATAATTACAAATCGCTGCAGAGAATGGTCATATCAAAGCGCGGTTTCTCTACGGCATGATTCTAGTTTGTTCGGATCTTGAAAGAAGCGACGAAGGTTTCAGCATTTTGGCTACGCTGATGCAACCAAGGTTGCTAGAATCCATGTATCGGATTGGGCTACTGAGTGACGATCTCATGTTTAAATATTTACCGAAGTTACAGGGAGGTGCAAGTAAGGCCGTTTATATTCTGGTGTAGTATCATGTTGATTGCGACTGTGATGATCCAAACGGCAACCGCGATTATATGGACGACGCATATACATGAAGTATTGAAGCGGTAGCGTATGACCCCCCTAATGATCCAATGTGTCAGAAATGTTTCTGGGACCATGCAACGAATCTCTTATTTCATACTCTTTATGCACCCTTTATGAACCCTTGGGCTTAATAGTTCAACTTTAATTGTGACAAGACTTGTATATCTTGTTTATTAACTCTTTGTCTAGTTGTTCCAATTGTCTTACAGTAGTACAATCGAGCAGAATTTCATATTTATCAATCAATCATAATTCGCACATATTCTCTCTCTTATTAATTTGTATAGTTTTGAGTACATGGTTGATTTATGAAAACCCATCCTTTCTACGACTGATTTATTAGCGAAAAATTAATTAATAGAATAACATTCACCTTGCAGCTGACATACATTGTATTATATGGATGAGTTATCTTAAAGTTCATGCTGAGTTAATTTCTTTGTAACAGACTTGACTATGTGATGCGGCTGGTATATTCTGGTTTGGTAATGTCGAGCTACTTCATATTTACGATACGGGTGATTTTTTATTAAATTGTGATGGGATCTTGCCGTTATTGATGAATGCTACATGGTTGATCCTGCCAGTAGTCATATGCTTGTCTCAAAGATTAAACTGAAAGTTTAACAGAAAATAGGTTTTATCATCATTATATAGCCTGCGAAAAATCAGATCAAAATTCGAAGTAACTTTGTGATATGGCTGGGTTATATTAACGTTAATGTTGTATTATTTTCGTTGTAACTGACTTATTCGTACGGTTATATGGACATATGGATTATTGGAAATCACATAGGACGCTGAAATGTGTAAGGGAAATCAATGAGGGAACACTTGAGAGTGGGTTCGAACCTTCAGATCAAATGTTGTCTAACTCAGTTTAAATCATGAGTTCGAATATCAGATCAATTTTTTGACTGTATGCTCAAATATATGAATATTAATGAATTATTAACGAACATAGATTAAACAATAACTAGTTTCACAATTAATATTCTTGTCCGTTACATTAGATCTAACGGTCCAAACTGTTAGATCTCCCTAATTGGCTAATCCACTACCACTCGGAACACTACCATCTTACGTGTATTACAATAAATCCAATGGATATGATTAAACCAGAAAATCCAACGGTTAGGATTAAACCAGAATAATAAAATATTATAATATTATGCAAACTTCACGCAACTATGATGTCTCGTTAGGCAACTACGATGTCATATCACGACGGAAATATTGTCTTTTCACGTTACCGAGAATTGAGAACGGGTCGGCGAGCGTTTTTGTGGATCCGTAAATCCACAACTCAGCCGTCATTGAACGAGTTCAGCCAAAACTCAACCAGAACTAAGCAACAAATACAACATTAGTCAGCCATATTTAAACATAAGTCAACCAAATGGTTGTCTTACATTCGAATTATTATAAACGTTTCTCACAAATCCCGTATTTTTTATTTAATTAAGGGAATGGGAGTTGTTATTGTAATCTTTCGCTCATTAGTCAGCCGGATTAAAGTTGAGTTTACTTTTAATTCAGCTTGATATGGCTGATATAACAATTCGAGATTTGACAATGTCGCCTACTTTCTTGAAATACCTCTTCGTCTTCTTCACTCTCTCTTGATGGAGAACAATAATACTCATATATATATATATATAACGCAAAGGAGGTAAATTGGAACGTCGTCAACGAAACGCGGTAAAAGGGAAAAATATTGAGATATTTGGGATAAAAAGGTGCGTTAAAATACGATTGATACAATTATTTAATTTTGTTGTTGTCTAGTAGTCTAGTCGTCTAAATTTCCATGCAACGTAAGTTCAAAACATAACCTAAAAGTTCATAACATAACATAACCTAGACTTGAACGCCACGAAAATGTATGACAATGTTTTTCCTGACTATTTGACCATGCGGTCGGGCCACGTGTTTATGACATAGTCAGGTTTGTATATGTTTTCACAGTTAGACATGCTATTGTGCAAATTATGCATTGTTGTTTTTGGTTAAACGGAGTAGTAAACCATGACTTGTCAAATAGTTAAACAAAATAAGCGAGAAAGGTCAATAAACGAAACAAACCATAATAGATAGATAAGTAAAAAGCTCAAACCATAGATAAGAAAACAACCAAAATACGTCAACAATTCAAAAGATATAAGGCAAAATGTTCAAGAGGCCAAGAGAGAGAGCTTTAAAGGTTCAGGCGCTCGTAATAGTAGGCGATTTGAAAAATCACTCACGCGCGGTGGCGTACTTGGCAGGGTGTTGGCTAGCGTCCTTGACAACCATCTCCTGGTACGAGCGCATTTCAAACTTGATCATCGTTTTGCCTGGTACATTAGAACGAATACACATACCAGAGTTCGATCCGATGATGAATAGAGGACAACAAAAAATTTAGTTCGGTGGAAGTTAATCTTGGTAGTGTTTAGTGAAGTCTTCCATATCTTCTTTGGTTGCAAGGGCACCAAAAAGCTGGCAAAGACCATCATAATATAAAGGAAGACCACTGGCCCATGCATTTTTTTCCAACCCTCGCTTGACGAACTCATTGTGTAGTCTTTCGGCTGCGAAATAGCCATTCGGTCTGCTCACAAACATAACACTTATCCCACGGTGGCCTTGTGGACCATAGGAATGACGTGCTCTAATAGCGTGATAGCCCTTGAATTAGCTTAACAGCTCTGGATTGCCCATACCGAGCCACTTACAATGTAACATTTGAAGATAATCATAACCCAAAATCGAAGGCAAATATAAAATTCACATTATAAACATAAAAATAGGTTAAAGACAAAGATGAAGTACCTTATCATTGTCGTCCTTCAAGTCCAGACGAGTGTTCCGAACGATGACCATGGGGAGCCAGACAATCTGATGATCTGCTACCTCCCTGAAACCTTTCCACAAGCCGTATGCTTGAGGGCGCGAAATGACAGATGCTCCTTTGGACTGTATTTCCTTCTCTAGTATGTTACCCACTTCTCTATGCAGCTTTACTCGTCGAGATAGCTTCGTCCTCAAGTGCGTTATCAAAGGTTGCAGGTAGTACCATCGAATAGCACCAGATCCGCCCTGACAAGCTGGGCAATGCCACTGCCTTTGGGGTTCATTTATCTGCTCGGTTGTCAAGCTATCAAACGTCTCAAAGAATTTTTAAACGAATTTATTATTTATCCCTTTCCCATGATTTTGTTCATCATCACTCGCAGATTCCTCATCATATTCATCTGAAGTATCCTCGTCTTCAAAAGCAGTATCTAGGTTAACATCCATATTTTGGGGTTCTAGTCGAATGGGGTGCTGAGAATAACCAGGGGAGCCACTTAGTTCGCATCAAACCCTCTGTTCAATGGTTGGCCACCACCAGTGGAGAGTGAATAATCAGTGGCGCGAGTTCCCCAAGTATTCGAATTAGTGGTATTTTTGTTTTTCTTAGGAAAGACTTCAGATTATGCTCCATCATCTTGGAAATGAGACCGTGTCGTTCCTGAAAATCATCTAGGCATCTAGTCAGCGTCAGAGTCAGAGCCTCCTTGAGAGGCTTGCTTGCTCTTCGTCTTTTGACCGGACCGTGAGTACATGTCGAGCATGTGCGAAATGGGGAAAAAGACAACACTGTGAATCGATTAGACATTTGCTTGGACAAGTCATGTGAAGAGCAAACTAGTAAACAACGACAATGACTAATGAACTATAAACCCGGGGAGAAAAACGGTTAACCTAGATTCAAAATATAATCATTGAACGTCGGCTTCTGCAGAATGATAACAAAAGCAGAGCAATGCAAGAGGAAATACCTAAAATGAACAGAGGAGACGACAGAGTTTGAGAGAGGAAAGAGACAGTGGAGGAGAAGATGTGTAAGAATCACTTCGTTTCGCATGGTTATATATAGAACTGTGTTCCCTCTATAACGTTGCGACTCTTCAAGAAAGAGCGTGAATTAGACCTCTTGAATATTTTGAGACTCCTCGCATTTCCCGGCTGGATAAAAGAGATTAATAATTACTCCTCAGAAACTTGCTGGATGAAAGAGTTAGGTTTGTTTTGTTTTTGTTTTGCTTTTTGTTTTGTTATTAAATCGTTAAATGTTTGTTTCTTTCATAGGGCTTTTAAGACCATGTCCAACGAGAAGAAGTTTGAGCTTAAAAATGAATAAAATAAAGCCCAGCGCATTGAGAACCGATTCTTCATTTGGCTATTTCGGATCGTCTTAAGAAACGCCACGCGTCAGTTGCGGATTGCCTCGTCATTTTAAAGAAAGTGCTATGATTCAACTTTTGTAAAGTTTCTCTTTTATGACATGACAAATACGAACTGATGACATGGATGATGACTTGGAAAATCAGTAAATCAACCGTGATACAAACATATAACCCAGTCTAAATAATTCAGCCATAAAATACAACTTAGGTCTACTGCAAAGTGAATGTTATTCTAGTAATTAATCTTTCGCTAATAATTCAGTCGTAAAAATGAACAGTTTTCATAAACCAACTCTCTCGTCAAATAAAACACCCGTCAAATGGATGCTCTTCTAGTAATTAGTCTTCCTCTAATAAGTCAGCCGTGAATAGGCCGAGTTTACTTTTAATCCAACTTTATACAGCTGATATAAGATTAATCAGTCGTAATAACATCTTATAAATCAACCGCAAATTTGGTACCTTAGTCGTCCGATGATCATCAATGAGCCGGCGAAAATTACCTCAGCCATCTCATAACTACAACTCAGCGGAATTTCCGGAAACTCAACCAGAAGTTGTATAAGTCAGTTGTAACTTGTGTACGTAAGTCAACCGAGTTCACATAAATCTGCCAGTTTAATGCTAGTAAGCCATCACGTACGGCTGACTTATGTCTGCAGAAAATTTGTAATATTACTAGAATAGTATCCATTCTGTAATTCAGCTGCAACGCAAACATAACTCAGTTCTATCGTAGCAAGTAGCGCTTCATGACTGGGTTAACTGATACACGTCAGCGAATTCCTATGCGGCGAATGGCATTCATGTAAAAGCGTTTTTTTGTCACAATGTAATACAAGGGCGCGCAGGACATTTAAAAAATTGCAGTAATAAATAAAAGATTTGTATTGTTCTAGTCATTTCGTTTAAAATGTGTGTTATTTAAGTCAACTTCCCTAATAACAAATATACAATGATTGATGATCAATTAGTAAAAAATTGAAAATGTAACCACTAACATGTGTGATAAAATAAAAATATGTTTTTAAAGTGCTACTCATTTTTGCTTTTTCTGTCTTTTTGGAAAACCAATATTTTTAAAGTAAAATATATGATAATATTTGACAACATGGATGAAGAATAATGTATTCATTTGGTAAATCAAAGTCCAATGGTTTTCACAATTAAAGTCTACAAAAACTATACCAAAACTATGTTTTTTGTTGATTGGCTATGAAATATATAAGAAAAAACGAATTATTCATTATGTTAGAATTCTTGTAAGATTTAATAAATTTGTAAAGATAATTCAATAAATTAGTCGTAAGACAAGACAATAATATTTCTTTAGTGGTATTGTATGTGTATCTAGTTGTAACTAATATCATGATTATTTTATGTTTATAACTAAATCAACATTTTCATCATATGAAAACAAACTAAAGGATTATCATTCACAACATCAACATCTAAATCTAAGTTGTATTGTTTTATTTTCTCTGTTATTTTATCATGAAACTTATAACCCATTCTAAAATAGTTAGAAGAAGCAACAAGCTACCATTTTATATTTATTGACTATGTCTTTTGTTCTATATTCTTTAATATCTCTTGCTCTATATTTATGCTCAAGTATTCAAATAAAAATTTGTGGTACTGTATTGTTTTATGTCAAAATTCAATATGCAAAATGAACCAAAATATAAACTTTTATAATAGATGTTTGACTTGATGGATTAGTATGTCATATTTGTTCTTGCCTTTTTAGAAAAATATTTATTGGAATTCTAATTTAAGTTGAGCCAAAATTTTGTTTTATCAAGTGAAGTTAACTAAATTTTCATTAAACTCAAATCAAATATAGTTCAGTTTCAATCTTATAATACCACAATGTTCATTTCATAGCAACACAGCAACTCCAAGAAAAGAAGTTCATAAAAGGTTTCCAAAAAGTTAAAGCTAAATAGTAAATAAATAGATAGACCAAAGTAAGGAAGATCATCTATCACGTTAATCAATCAAGTATCATTGACAAAATAAAACAAAAGTCAATCTAAGATTCTAAAACATTGACATAAAAAAATATGATTTGTTAAAGGATCGTTTTCCCTTTCCACGACTAATTTTGTCGTATAATGTTTCTGAATCCGGCATTTCTCTATTTAATTATAGCTGAATTTTGGACTCTCCAGTAGTGTACTCTATTAAAGGTGCCATAATGCATAAACCCATATAATAGTCACAACCTTCCATATTTTTTTTGGTAGATCCTACAACGATATCGTTCTGTTTAGAAAACAAAAAATAAATTAGATTATTTTACTCTTAATTTTCAACAGTTACATATTTAGCTAATTATGACATTAGTTATTAAACTAACCCAATAAAGTTTTCAAAATCTACATGGTGTACAATAATCGTAATCCCCACATGGACTTTGTTGACCTAGGTGATGAGATTTGTTTCATCCATATCATCCAACACAATAAACTCTTCCATTTTGAACATGCTTTTAGGCTACAAACCAAAAGAAATTAAATGTCAATCTAGTCAAAGTAAGATAACAAAAGCACCATTAAAAATTCTTTGATAAAAATAAATGATAACATATTCTAGCTATATGGTATTTGTTGGTGCACACATCAAACTTAAATGTAAATTGAGTATTTCAGATAGTGGGTCGACACACTTGCAATCTTTCTCCAAGATAGCATCATGTTCTTTAAGAAATTCCTTCAAATGTTTCAAGTCTTTTAGACCATGAATAACGGTAAAAAAAAAAGAGTCCTTAGATTAAAATAATATTAAACTGGAGGGGTCAGGTGGGGCTCGCGGTGCTTAACACAAGAACTGGTGCTTGCAGAAAAAACGCTGGCGCGCGTGAAGGAACGCGCGTGACTTGCACGCGCGCGCGTGACTGACACGCGCGCGTGACTGACACGCGCGCGTATTTTTTTATTTTTATTTTTTTTAGCAATTTGTAATTGAA
>OVAU01002197.1:0-12981 GCA_900406315.1 Biscutella laevigata subsp. laevigata
CATGATCAGGTTTTAACGAGGCAACACATAATAATAGATAACTAAGGGGGAGTGTTAAAAATAATTATCTTATTATAATAATAATAATAATAATATTATATTGTAAGTCGGTGTAATCAACCGACTTATAACATCTATAAATAGGGGTTACATTATGTAAAAGGCAGAAGAAAAACATAGAACAAGAAAGTGAGATTATTATCTCTCTCACGCTCCTCTCTCTCCCTCACNATCCCTCTCTACCTTTAGCTTTTGTCTCCTTTCTCTCTTTTCAAACAAGTATACAGATATTATATATATATGAGGATACATTATATTATTCAACAGATTTGTGATATTCTATTTTTAGGAAGTGTTTAATTTTCTTTGTTTTAAATAAATTCGATAGAATAGAATAAAGAAATTGGTAGGCGGCAGAATAATAAATCAGCTGCTACGTCATGAACCAATTAATTGTCACCCACGTGACTAATCCCCCCCTAAATTCTCTCCGTTAAAAAGACAGATTTGCCCCTCATTAAACACTCTCTCTATTCCCAGCTTTATTATTTAAGTGGGACCCCTCAGTAGATCTTTTCTTCCAAAGTGCGCCTCTAGATTCGGAGATTCCCATGTCAAAAGACATATTTACCCTCATAAGAACCTAAAACGACCAAAAAGCGCGTTGCTCACTCGCGGTGGTTGATTACTCATCTTAACTCCGAAGCGAGTATTATTTTGACATGAGAACTTTTAGATTATAACACGTGGTCTACCCTGTCCGTTAGATGGATGATTGTCGGAATGGGACTCATTAATTTATTAGTTAGAGTGAAAAACACGCAAAGGAACGTAGCATCCTATCTGGCTGGCTGTTTTAACAACCCTAAATTTAAGGGTCTGTTGACACGTGGACGTTTTTGTTTTGAATAGGTTTATTGGTTTCCCTTAACTAATAATCTCGGGAATATTTAATTAGCTAAATTTAACCCTAGGGGATTTATGGTTTAGTTGAGATTATAATATGGTGTTCCCAAAATGAAACAAATGTAAATACATTTAGGATGATGAAATAGGTAACAGGGAATTATGTAGAATCGAGGAAAGATATAGAATGAATAATATCTAAATTACCATCAATGAAAATATTTTATTTTACAATTGGAAACAGTTTACAAACTGTATTTTTATTAAGGTTAAAAGCATTATCAAGGAAAAAATAAAAGAAGCATTAGAAGTCAAAGAGAAGAAGACTTTTTAGCTACTGGCAACATGCGTGAGTCATGCTCCTCCATGTGACTTTTTCTATCATTCGCAGAAGTTTGTTAAAATATTTATTTTATCAATATCCTTTATATATATAAGGACTCAGTATATGGAAAGGATTATGTTAAAACGTGTTTTTGAATCATTTATAAAAGAGAGAGAGAGAGAACAAAAGGTAACAGTCCATCAAGGTTCGAGAGAGATTTAAACGCACCGTTTTTTGTATACAGAAACGTTGGTGAAGAGTTTTCTTATGTGTTTCTCTGGGCATGTTTAGAAGAAGAAGAAGAAGCAGAGGTTGAAAACGACAGCGTATTCTGTTCTGTAATAGATTGAGATATGGCGATGAAAGGTTATCTAGATGAGTATGAAAAGCTTGTGATTCGTATGAACACTCCAAGGTTTCCAAATCTTTCTTCCTTTTTTTTTTGCAATTTTCTTCTAAAGATTATAACAAACCATTTTTGCGATTATCTATAAATTCAGCTTTATTTTTTTCAAAATTTTCTCTTTGTTCATCGTTTCGAAAAAAATAGTTAAATATTTAAAAGTTTTTATTTTATTTTCTGTCTTCTTCCTAGAAGATTTTCCAAACTTTTTTCTCCTTTAATCAACTTGAATTTTTTAAATTTTATAACTTATCTTCTCCAAATTTTTAATTGATAATTTCCATTATTACAGAGTCGTTATCGACAATGGTGTTTGTTCTTCCGCCACCATCGTCAAGGTTCATTTTCATTTTTTAAAAATCATTATCAAATTAATTGGTTATTAATCCAAAGATTATAAAATTTAATAATAATTTATTCTCTCAGGTTGATAGCGCAAGAAGACACGGTATATTGTTAGAAGCTGTACAAATTCTCACCGATTTGAATCTCTCCATTACAAAAGCTTACATTTCTTCTGATGGAAGATGGAACATGGATGGTAATATATTATTCAATCTTCAAATATTTACTTTCTTATTTACAAACTGTAACTTCTTCTAATTACTGCAGTTTTTCATGTGACTGATTTAAACGGAAACAAATTGAATGATCAAAGCGTTTTGAAATACATCGAACAGGTAATTTAATGTTTTCTTTAAACAGTGTCTGAATTCAAGAACGTGGATTCTGAAAATAGACCTTTTTCTGATTTTGTAACAGTCGATTGAGACGGTTTACTACGGAGAAAACATTGAAGTAAACAATTTAACAGCTTTAGAGTTAACCGGAACAGACCGTATCGGTTTACTCTCTGAGATGTTTGCGGTTCTCTCTGATCTCAACTGCAATGTAGTTGACGCTAAGCTATGGACACATAACGGTAGAGTTGCATCTATAATCTACCTCAAAGATTGTAACTCAGAATCTCCAATTCTTGATTCTCAGAGAATATCCAAGATCGAGACACGTTTAAAGAACGTTTTGAATGGTGATAAATCCGAATCAAAGACTTGTGTTTCGATTAATGGAATGATGATGAACATAGAGCGTAGAATTCATCAGCTTATGTTTGAAGATAGAGACTACGAGAGGAGATTCAAGAAAGAAGAGAGATCTTCAATGGTGGTTGTGACGGTTCAGAATTGGGCTGAGAGGAGTTACTCTGTTGTTAATGTTCATTGTACAGACCGGACTAAGCTTTTGTTTGATGTGGTTTGTACATTAACTGACATGGAATATGCAGTGTTTCATGCTACTATCAACACGGCATTAGACCAAGCTCACTTGGTTAGTTTCTGAAAATTTGTTTGGATTTGAGTGTTTTCGTGTTACTTTGAGCTGATTATTTATTGAATTCTTTAGGAGTTTTATATACGGCATAAGGATGGATCACCCATAAGTTCAGAAGCAGAGAGACAAAGAGTGATTCAATGCTTAGAAGCTGCAGTCGAAAGAAGAGCATCCAAGGTAGTAGTATAACACTACCTTGAAACCGATTCATTTTTTTTACTATTAGTTAGTCGAAGATCTAAACTAGGTGTCAGCATTTGGATAATCGGGTCGGATTCGGGTTGGTACCTATTTGATTCAGTTATTTGGTAGAATATTTTATGAACCGTTCGATCATTTTAGCATTTTTTTTTGCTTTTGGTTCGATTTCAGTTATTGTTAGGTATTTATAATGATTTTTTTAACCGATTTTTTATCTAGTTTAATTCAGTTGTTTTACTGAAATAATCAAAAATATCGAAAATAACCAAAATTTATACAAAATTAAATATTTAACCAATTTTAAGGAATATTAGTCAATATTAGATAATAATAATAATAATAGTAATATTTATTACTAATTTTAATTTGGGTATTTTGAATAACCACTCAATTATCGGTTTGGTACCGGTTCTTAAGTTGTAAAAATTTAGGAACCATGCAACTATTTCGTTAATTTATTTTCGATTCGATGCTTTCTATTTCGGATCGGTTAGAATCCACCAAAACAAGATAATTTGCCCAGTCCTAATCTAAACCTTTTGTTTTGTGTTTAGGGTGTGAGACTAGAACTCAGACATCCAGACAAACAAGGTTTACTAGCAGAAGTAACAAGAACATTCAGAGAGAACGGTCTGAACATTACAAGAACAGAGATATCAACGAGTGGTGACATGGCTACAAACATATTCTATGTAACTGATGCAAATGGAGATGAACCAGATTCTAAACTAATTGAATCAGTTAGAGAGAAAATCGGATTTGAGTGTTTAAGAGTGAAGGAAATGCCATCGGCGTATCATAAAAGTGGAGATGGAGAAGAACAGAGACAGACTAAAGCAGTGTTGGTTTCTCTTGGGAGTTTGGTTTGGAGAAATCTATTCAACTTTGGTCTCATCAAATCAGTTTCTTAAATCTTTCACATCTTGGATTAACCTAAACATTTAATTGGTGTGATTTGGTAAATTTAATTTAAGAGTTAGGTAATGATTTGGTAATGTTCTTGTATATAGAGAAAAAAAAGAGGAGATGGTAATTAGAAATTTAGAAATTACTTTTTTTTTTAATGTTTTATTGTGGGGTTTTATATGTTAGAACAGTTTGTATAAAGTTTCGTTTTCCTAAGAATAATATTTATTATTGTATTAGATGCGAAAACTTTTTTTTTTTTAACTCAAAAGGTAAGTATATTATCAAAGGAGAAGTACAAGAAAACTTTATATCATAATTTTTCCAACAAGAAAAAGGACAAGAAAGTTAGGTCACTAATAAAAGCTTATGGTTTGGTGAAATTTCATGGAGTAATTAGAAAATGAGATACATTATGGTCTCTGTCTCACCTTGTTTCTCCATGTTGTTCACTTTCTTATATAATTTATGTTGGAAATTTTATTCAGAAGAGTTGGTGGTAGAAAGCGTAGATATAGATTTGATGTGTTTATTTCAAATTAAAAATCTTGAAAATAAATGAGATGTCCATCTGACCATCTCCAATCCAGTGAAAACATGTATATCATTTGTTGGGAAATGTTTAAAGAATCAAATCAATTAAAACATGAGTCAATGACCTAGTGGTCTAGTATTCCATGTTATTTCCAGCAAGACTGGAGTTCGAACCTTCTAAGAGATGATTAAATGGTGGTCATGTAACCACTAGACTAATGACAAAAAAAATAAAATCAAATCCATTAATATATTTGAAGTCATTCTCATGTATTAGATCAAGTTGTTAATTATAATTATATAAATGGAGGTTTTTGGGCCTCTCAAACCATCCACCTCATCCAATTTTAATTCATTCCATGATTGACAAGTTATCCTTATAATTAGTCTGTTTATCTTCCTCACATTAATTCTCAATTCTTCATGAATCGGAATCGATCCTTCTTCCCATATATTTATTAGTATATATGCTATAACCATCTATATGAATTTGGTGAACCCAATAAAGAAGACGAAGCTCATGGAAATCGCGACTGGGAATAATGTTGATACGAAGAAATCAGATTGATTGGAAGAAGGATCAATAAACCGACTCTCTCTCTAAATTTCTTCTCTCTCCAAACTCTCTCCACACGGCTTGAGTTTCTCAGGAAGGAGAAAGGCGGAGACTCCGTTCAACTCCGTCTGAGCACAAGCTCTTGCACCGAGCGGTCGGTTCTGTCCTCGTCGGTCTTCTCTTCAGCCTCGCCGTCGCCGGAATAGTCTTCTCGCGAAAGCGCCACCGTTCGCTTCGCGGTGGTGGAAGAGACTTTTCTCTCGGCGGTGAGGCGGTTACAACCCTCGCTCAACTCATTCGCCGGTCGTCTCCCGATCTCATCTCCGGGATCCCCGCGTCGCGCGTCGGTAAGTCTCTCCGCCTCCTTCTTCTTCTAGGTTTTGAAGCCGGACGGAGCTCCCTCTCTCCGTCGAGTCGTAAAGGAGATGCTTCTCCCTTGGATCTAGGTCGAGTCACGACGGCGGGGTCCGTGAACCTGCTTATATCCACCGGAGAACCCTTCTTCAGAGCATGGAGGTCCCGCTGTTGCTCGCCGCTCTCACCGGAAACCGCCCGGAGGGGTCCAGTTCGCGGGATTACGGCGTAGGTGGCCTCATCGTCGGAGATCTCTATCCTTAGTTCGCTCTAGTCGACGCTGTCCCGCGTAGGTAGCTTTGGAGTTGGCGGGGATGGCTTCGGCCTTGAAGACGGCGGCGGCGGAATGAAGGCTCAAGATCTTCAATTTTTAGAGTTAGGGTTTCTGGTTATTGGATATGGGCCTTGGCCTTTGGGCCTCGGTTTAGGCCTTTGGTCTTAGACATTTCTTGTAAATGTTGGATTTTTGAATGGGCTGATTTCGGATTGTAATTTGAGTGGGCCGATTGGGCTTTGTAATAAAGAAGCATTATATATAAAAAAAAAAAAAAATCAGATTGGCTAAAATATGTTCAGTTATGGAACCAGTCACCAGATCCACAGCCTCAAGAGGTAACCCGTAGACGAATAATTCATAATCGAATAAGGATTTTTTATGAACCCTATTATGAAATGTTGAATGAATTACGTAGGATCATGTGATTAATAAGAAGGCCACGATAGTTGAGTTCAAACGCAATACATGCGCGTTTCAGCCATTTCAAACGGAGAACTATGTGGACGTTAACGTTGATTCTCAACAGCTAAAAACAATTAGCCTGACAACGACGTCGAGTACCACAACGGAAATCGGCGGAGATAACATAGATTTAAAGCAGGGAAAATAATCGCTAACTTATAAGAAGCAAAGATGTTGCTGGTTGCCGGAGTTACACCGAAGATTCCTACACGCGCTTCAGCAGCTAGCTTGGAGGATCACATGGTAAGAAAATAATTACTTATGTTGTTACGCCTAAACTGATAAGAGATTTCATGAAGGTCGATGGTCTAACCAATGACGATGTTAAAAGCCATTTACACGTATTATAAGTCAAATATTTCATTTTATTCTTTCTTTTCTTGAGCATGAAGATTACAAAATTGATCATATTCATTGGTGGCAGCAGTTAGAAGTCCATGGTCGTCTTGTGTGCTATCTATATTTCTGAAAATTCAATGGACATCAGCTAAGAGTTGGTGATATCAATGACATGAGCATTGTGCGAGAAGAGTTTGTGACATGAATCTCCAAACGTTAATCTGTGACGACAACACTCAGAAGACTCTTAATCTTAACAGCTGAGATCTTACCCAGCATCTTAAGCAATTTGTAAGTCATTGAAGAAATTTGCAAAGGCTGGCGTATTCCTGAAATCGAGATTGCTAGATGCCTTGGCGACCAACAAGCTGCAATGTTGGGACAAGCTCTTAGAAAAGGAGAGCCGAGAACATTTACGGTACTGGTGCTTTCATTCTTCTCAACACAGGAAAAGTGGCGACCAGATCAGGGCATGGACTTCTGACCACTCAGCTGGCTTACAGGCTCGGGCCTCAAGCACAAACAAACTATGCATTGGAGGATTCGACTGCTATAGCAGGAGCTGTTGCGTAGTGGTTAAGAGACAGCCTTAGGATAATAAAGAGTGCCAATAAAATTGAGGATCTGACAAAAAACGGTAGATTCAGTCGCATGAATGTACTTTGCGCTAGCTTTTAATGGACTGTTTGCTCCATGGTGGAGAGAGACGCCCATGGTGTGTGAATTGGAATCACAAGGTTCAGAAACCAGTCTCACATCGCTAGGGTTGTGCTATGTGTTTCCAAGTGAAAAATGTGCTTGATTCTATGAAGAAAGATGCGGGTGAAAAAGGTTCCTTAAATAACGGGAAAGACGAGTTTGTTTTCTTAATGGCAATGTCACGACCAACATCCTTTTGATGCGGATTCAAGTATGATGAAATGTGATAGTTGTAATTTATTAGTGAGCATTATTCTCATACACCCTCAAAAATACTGATGGAAATTCTAGAGGTGAGATATGCGGACATAAACAACAACACTTGGAGCAAGCAACCTATGCAATTGGGTTAGCTGTGAGGTTCTAGAGAATGCATATATATTCGATTCAGGAGAGAAGACGAAGAACTCCAAAGTTTTCAGATCGGCCATGGAAAAACAAACCAGGAAGAAGAAAGTGATGGTTCACACGATGAAAAGAACATGTGATCTCGTTGATCTCTCTATTTAGTCTTGAAAAAAACAGATTTTTTTAAATGTGTTTGACAAGTGACTACCATACATTTCATTTCAGTAATTTTGTCGAAATAAGTGAAAAAAATTTGAATTCCTAAAACTTATTATATAATTGTCATATTTTAAATATATAATAAATATATTTGTTTCAAATTGTTATTCTCAAATTTTGTCAAGATGCTAATTTATTTTTGTAAAAATTCAAATTAGTAATGATAAATTAGTTGAACTGGTTATATTTAAAAGATAATAAAGTGTGAAAACACTCTTAAACAATTAACTTATCTCTATTATTATACATTTTATTAAATATATCATATAAATATAAACGAGAAAAAATAACATTTAAATAAAATAATAATTCTCCGTATTAAAAACTTGAAAATATAGATGTTAGACGAATCATATAATATATAAATTTTATTACATAAAATATAATATTTTTTTGTATATCAACCCGCGCATAGCGCGGGATCAATTCTAGTTATTCTAATAACAATGGTAAAAGATTACTTAGATTCAGGGCGGATACAGAAAATTATTTTAGTGGGGGCAAAACAAAAATATTAAAAAATTATGTGGTGGTATGTGTAAATTTTAGCTCTATTCTATGTTAAATATACAAAAAATCCTTTGTAAAACTAAATTTTGGAAAAAATTAATGGTGCATTTACCACCATAATATGTACTGTAGATGCGGCCCTGCTTAGATTTGTGAGTTGTCTAGATTCATAATACATTCTGTCTTAGTCTACACAACTTCGCTACACCCCATTTTTTACAAATATCCAAAACATATAACAAACTTAGTTTCATATTTGTTTTTATTGTCATCAGTTTCATATTTGTTTTAAGTAAAGAAGTTATTATAATATATTAAAAGATGTATTTTTGAGAAATTATATTTATTTGAAGAATAATATTCCATAAAATTGAGATATTTTAAAAACGTTAAAATTTTGTATTTTGAAAAATGATGTAAGTTGATCGATAATAGTCCGAAAAATTTGAAAGATTTTATAAAATGTTGTATTTGCAAATTTATGTTGATTTGGTAAATAATAATCCATCAAAACTAAGAGATTTTGTAAGACGTTAGAATTTTATAATTCGAAAAATGGAGTTGATTTGAAAGATAATAGTCCAAAAAATTGTTGAGATTTTGTAAAACTCTAGATTTTTATATTTTGGAGAATTATGCTTATTTTGAGGATAATATTCCACAAAACCCAAAAGATTTAATAAAACATTAAAATCATGTAGTTTATTAATCATATTGATTTAGTAAATAATAATCCACAAAACTAATACATTTTGTAAAACAATAAAATTTAATATTTTGAAGAATTATAATGATAATAAATCAAAAAACTGATTTTTTTGATTTTTTAATAGTAGAATTTATATTTTTTAGAAATTATGAATATTTGACGGATAATAATACCTAAAGATTAAGAAATTTTATAAAATGTTATAATTTGTATTTTAAGAATTTATATTGATTTGATAGGTAATAATCTACAAAACTTATTTATAGAAATCTTAACTTTTGTATTTTAAATTTTAAAAGTAAAACAAACTCAGGTATTAGATCAATTTTGTTATCTTTAACATTTGCTAAATCTGTTTTTAAACGATTGTCGGCAGCTTTGTATGCGGCTTAATATGTAGTAAGGATTCAAAAATATTTTACCCTGCCGTATTATATTTGCAGGGAACGAGAGAAGACCAGACAAGATATCTGTGATGGCTATCACCGGTTCATGCTCATTCTAGTTAACCAAACATTTAACCAGCCAATTTCCTCCGGTTATAATCAGAACCAACAAGACAAGAAAGCCAGACATCATAATCTAAGAATTCATGTCAGCTTCAGCTTCTAAGAAGGCCCCTTATTCGTTCAAATTTTCAGGAAAAATCACTCCCTTTATATGTTATACAGGACTTCAGAGTATATATTGAACCCAGAAAATCGATGGAACGAATGAACATTAATGTGATTGAAAATTTAGGATTACAAATGACATTTTTAATGTGATTACAAAAAAAAAGACTAACCAAGACCTGAGGTTTCGTCTTGACGAGGAGCGTCCGCTTTGATGCGTGGTGGTCTCACAATCTTATCTATAAGTCCATACTCTATAGCTTCTTCTGCATTGAACCTTTTCATTCTGCTCAAGTCTTTAAAGATCTGTATCATCATCATTCATCATCAATCATCATCATCATCATCATCATCATCATCATCATGTGCAATAAGGTTTATTAATAACAAAAACTAACCCTTTCTGCAGGCTGTCCAGTATTCTTGGCTAGTTCATTGAAGAGATAATCTCTTATCCTCGAAAGCTCTTTTGCTTCATTTTGAATATCATCAGCCTAAGACAAGTTTGGACAAATCGGATAAAAGATTTTAGTAAAACAAGAAATTAAAAGGTGGCTTGTTTACCTGACCACGCGCTGCACCAGCTGGTGACTGGAGCGCAATTCTCGACAATGGCATCGCAAACCGCTGACCCTATACACACACATACACAAAACAATGGTTTAACTTCAGATGTCCTCTCAGTCTAATACATGTAATTTGATTTCCTAGTATATATAACCATCTAAATTATGGAGATTGAGTCATAGATGATTCAACAAATGTTGAAGTTCTTACCTTTTCTCCAGCAGCGAGAAGAAACCCGGCAAGGTTATATGCAAGCCCAACGCAATGTGTCCCAACAGGACTTTTCAAGCTCTTCATTGTATCATAGATGGCTAAACTTGGAGTTAGCTACAAAGATAAAAACCTTTCTTTATATCATAAATGGCTAGAATTGGAGTAAGCTTAATATATCTAGACAAGTGTGTAAGCAATGAACGAAAATGCAGAGAAACTCACATCCCCGCCCGGTCCATTTAGGTACATATAAATCCGTCTCGAGTCATCAAGAGTATCCAAGTACAACATGGTTGCTAATATCTGATTGCTAAACTCTTCATCGATGTTTTGTCCAATGAAGATCACACGCTCTCGATACTGCATCAAATAAGCAATGATGTTCATTTTCTTCAGTGTAAAAAATGTATATACAAGATTATGTACAAGTTGAATATACGCACAAGGGCATTCCATATATCAACCCATTGCCAAGTGCCTTCTTCTCGGTTTCTGTAAGGCACTCTCGGTGTTCCTATAGGCATCATCTTTACCCGCGACCTACTTGCTTTCCCAGTCCTGCAGAAGACAGAAACCACACTGAGTTTAACACGAAATATAAAGCTAACGAATCATCCATCACCTGAACGTTCTCACAAGAAAGAAATAGCTAACATCTGCTAAGCAACTTAATGTAATTCATTATCAAAAAGCTTTGCACTATAACTCTTTAGCTCAATTCTAACTGCAATCAAGCATATAGTATGTAATCTCCCAGATTGGGGCAGCAGAATTGAACAAGAGGAGACTCCAAACAAAACCAATGTCTCGAATCAATTCTGCAAAAGAGGAAATCCACATTACCCTGATTGCAGACTCTTATGAATTCTTCCATAGAACTCCTTATTCAAATTCTGATACCCTCTTGTTAAAAAGCCTGAACAAACCCAAGATACAGTGACACGATATGATCAATTCCCTAAACCAATTCCATTAAAAACATTAACTTTTGAACAGGCTAGGAAGAAAATGAACAAACTTGGAGATTGAGGCTTCAACCCTGAATAAAGCTTGATGCTACAGCTGCAAAAACAATGGAAAAAAGTTCAGATGTAAAAGTGTATATATACCATCATAGACTAAAGTATGTAACTTTAGATAATCGGAGAATACCTCGGACTCTGATAAGGTTGGTGAAGGATTGTATTAAACGAGACCGCCATGCTCGTCGAGCTTGTTAGAGCCGAACACTAAACCTGTGTGTGTTGTTTTTTGTTTTGTTTTATTGGGAAAATTTTACAGATCGTGTGTCTTGTTGAAGAAGATGGGTCTTTCAACAATATTGGTTTAGTTTGTAACCGATTGTATTTGGTTCAGTTAGTTTCTGAATTATAATATTTTGACAATTTGATTTGAGAAAACCAATACAGAAGAAACAGTCTCAAAACCGATACAAAGGTTTATTAATCGAAGACCAAGAAGTGAGTAAATATAGTCTTTGCACAACATTCTCGATCTTATTACTAATGATTTAGCTTCATCTGAATCGAACCGTCAGAGTAATGATGGAGATCTTTAAGTAGGCTTCTCGTAAGAATTTTGATCTCTAAACTCAGAAATGGCACTACGAATCATCTGTTCGACATGTGGCTGCACAAACAAGTGAGTATTGTCCAGAACATAAATAATGAACTTCTGAGACTTAGGCAACGAATTGTTCATGTTCACTATGAACTGTGCCATAGGAATATCGCTGAAAACCAAACACAGCAAATAAAACAATGTAAACTGTAAAACAATAACTTCAAATTGTGTTCTTGTAAAACGAAAGAGAATTGTACCAAGAGATGAACACTCCTTTGGTTGCATTAACCATTGAAAATTACTCTGAAAGAAGTAAAACCTGTAAAACACAACGAATTATCTCTCAATTTTTCATCAAAAGATACTCAGAACAAAGATGATCATATGAGCAAAGATTGCTAAACCCTTGTTTCAATTCAGGAACCTGAATATTGGGGATTTTAACTAGATGCAACGATTCCGTAACTTGGTTTTCGCTAGCTAAACATCAAAACAAAAATCGACTTCTAAATCTAAGATTTATCCCATATAATCTAGTTCAATTTCTACAGCGGAACGAGAGCCATTGGTTTTTTGTTCGGCCTCTTCACTTTTAAGATCGACCAAATTAGACAAGGAAGATTGAAGAAGCTTGCTTACTTTGGAAAAATTAATTGAGAGATTGAGGGAACCTTAAAACAGAAACCAAAATAGAGAAATCACCAAAATCAAATCCCCTTCGATTCAGGACGATTGTTATGTAGAGGTATTCTCTGGAACTCCATCACCAATCAATTAAAAAAAAAAATTATTTTTACACATCATCATTTAAAAATACGATTAACTATGAATTAAAAAAAAAATTTATGTAATATCTATTTTAAAAATATGAAAAACTAAATGAATATTTGACATACATTTTTATAAAACACTAGAATTGTACCCGCATTATATGCGGGGTGATT
>OVAU01002198.1:0-12979 GCA_900406315.1 Biscutella laevigata subsp. laevigata
ATGAGCTGTGCTGCTTCAAACGTGACCGTCAGATCGTAACTATCTCTTTAATACCACACACATCTGACGGTCCAGATTGATTCCCTTTTTTAGACATTAGTTACACCAATTATCTTCACTTGGAGGGTAACAGAGTATTTCTAACCTCCAATATATCTAAAAATAACTCTATTTTATGAAAAATAGTGCCTCTTTTAAAAAAATGCCTAAATCAGATAATAAAAAATAAAAAGTGTCTTAAACTGCTAAAAGCCCTAGTTTTTAATTGTAGCAAAAAAACAGGAGCAAAATAATTATTGTTGATAGTTTTAGAAAATAGTTATTTCACATATAATTTTATTCTGTTTATCCATACATCATCATTATATATGTTTATTCAGTATTTTCCCTTCTAAGGCATCATCAAGAGAGGAAGAAAGAGTCAAAGAGACACACTTCTTTCTACATGTTAGGCTTTTAATAACATAACAAGAACTTATTTAGACCCCAAACTGGTAGTGTTCTGATCAGAAGAATCTTGAGTACCTTCTATATTCTTCCCTTCTGATACCAACGAACAAGAGTTTGAAACCAAGAACACATTCCTTACTGCCGTCGAAGAAGAAGAAGATTCAGCTGTTGAAAACAAGTCTCTTTCTTCTCTAGTAACTCTAGATTTCTTCATGTCTCTCTCTTCTTCTTCTATAGGTTTCACTCTCTTTGAGTAACGAAAACCTGAAGGTACTTGTTGGTCATTAGAAGACATTGATGGACCTAGACCAGTTTCTTTAACAGTATTACCCTCTAAACCCTCGAAGCTATTATCAACTACAATCTCATCAGGAGCTGCTCCGATCATGATCTGTGCTTCACGAGTTCTTGATATGGCTTTGGCAAGTAGCTCACGAGCTGTGTCGACATCTACAATGGGTTTTGCATAGTTTGATCCGAGTTCTACACCAGAAGCTCTGAGTACTGTTAAAGGAGCGTCCCATGGATGATGGATCCATTCCGTTGGTAATCTTGCAAGCTCAGGAAGCCATTGCCTTATGTACTCGCCTTCTGGATCATATTTCGCGCCCTGTATCTGAAATCAAAACAAATGTTTTCAAGCTTAGCCTCCTGTACAAATTAACCGGAACCGAAATAAGAGGTACCGAACCAGGAACCGGTGAAAAATACTTATTGGACCCTTAACAATAAGATAAGTTTTGTAGTTTACCGCAGGATTGTCCAAGCGATCAAGCTCGTGGCCATCAGGTAAGCTCCCGGAGATATACTGCCAGCCAAGGATGTCACATTCTAAATCAGCATCCAAAAGTGTATCCCAGAAATACTTCATTCCCCATTTCCATGGAAGAAGAAGAAACTTAACAGCAAAGCTCGAAACAATCACTCTTATTCTATTATGCATCCAACCAGTAGCCCAGAGCTCTCTCATTCCAGCATCCACCAATGGATAACCAGTCCTACCCTGTCTCCATGCCTTGAACTTGTCAACATCAGCATCCCAAGGGAAGAATCGAAGATGACTCAACAAAGATTGTTCATGAGTGAATGGGAAGTTGAAACATATGTAACGAGAATACTCTCTTAGACCAATTCCTTTAAGAAAAAGTTGAGCACTTTCTTCTCCTTCACTGTTCTTGTCTTTTGCCCATATGATTTGTTTCATCCGACCAGACTGGAAGACGCGTCTGATGCTTATTTCACCGAAATGGAGATATGGAGAGAGCAGTGAGGTTGAGTTGCCAACAACTTTCTTGCTGTTCTTGGAGTAATCTATCAGTTGTTTTTCGATGAACTCGTTTAGTATCTTATCAGCATTGCTCCATCCTGGAGACCAAGCTCTAGTTAACAACGCATTGCTTGGCTTTTCTGCTTCGTTTTCTAATCCTAGCTCTTCAATTGAACATGTCCAAACTGCTTCAGCAACTAACAAAACAAAGACAAAAGCTTTAATCCCCAAAACAAAATGTTTTAGCTTTTGCATAGTCTCTCGAGATTGTTACCTGCAGTTACTGGATTCAATCGCCAAGGAGGAGGAAGCATAACGGATTCAATAGATATGTCTAAACATTTCTTCCAGTAAGAACTGAAATCTGTAAAAGGTTTGCCTTTATCACAGTAAATCTCCCATGGCTCAGACAATAGATCTCCATTGAAGCTTTGGACAGAGATCCCAAGTTCTACCAGTTTCTCCTTTACAGTATGGTCCCGAACTAACGAAACAGGATCTATAACAAGCAAAATGTTACTTCATCAGCAAAAAAGGACTATAATTTGGTTCAGAGAGAGGTGAGGTATAATACCATAGAGGTGGTTAAAGACAAGTTTTGTGGCCTCAGTTGCACGGATACAATCCAAGATAGCAGAAACTGTGTTATGGGTTTTGATAAAAGTGAGTTCAGATCCAAGAGCTTTTAAGGATTGAGCTAAGTGAGTAAGTGATTGTTTCATCCACCATCTTGAAGCTCTTCCTGGATAAAACTGTCCTTCTTCCTCAGGACACCAAATGAAGACAGGAAAAACAGATCCTTCGTGTGCAGCTGCTGCTAATGCAGGATTATCCTCAATCCTTAAGTCTCTTCTAAACCAAACTATAGTCCTTGTGTTCCTCGTCATAGCTATGATCAAAGATCCAAAAAAACAAAATCAGCTAAGTTCCATTCCAGACCAAGAATATCCTTCAGGACACAGTTCTATATCAGTTACAGAGAATGATTCAACAGAAATTCGAAACCTATGATCTTTTAAGTCTCAAAATCCACATGAATTACAAAGCAAGATCAGTTCAACTGAGAGAACAAAACTTCAAAAGGATCAAGATCTAGCAAATGAAAACGAGTTCTTGCTCTGACCCATGAAAGCATATGCAACAAGTTCTTGCTCTATAGCCCATGAAAACGAGTTCTTGGTCTATAGCACATGAAAGCATATGCAAGAAGTAAAAAAGATCTGAATTTTTTTTACCAGAGATTGAATTCAAGGGAGGATGATCTCTTGGTGGGACAAAGATCTTCAGAGGAGCTTGGAATCAAAGAGTGTGAAGGGTTATGATTGATGTCTCCTTCCTATTTTGGGAATGAAAGTCAAAAGATTTGAGATCTAACGGAAGACGAAAACATACCCATGAGAGTATGTGATAATTATAATAATAGTTCGCTACAATACAAAAGTAGACAACTTTATCCACAACTAGTGGCTTCCGAATTTAACATGTTCTTATACTGATATTTCATTTTTCACTGCTTATCTAAGTTTGTTTGGGGATCATCTACGAACTTTCTGGCATGAGATTTATTTACAAGAGATGGAATTTTGGATTGAATATTGTGTGGGGGGATAAAGTGCAGTAAGGATCTAAGACGGTGGCAAATGAACATGATTCTGATCAAGTATTAATGGGAACTATGAGGCTTATTTATGTTGTATTCAACTTCAAAAAGGTAAGAACTTGATTCGTATTTAAAAGCAGAATCTAATCAATATCCACTGCTTTTTTATCAATATCCACTGCTTTTTTATTTTTACTTTACAAAAGAAAAAGGGAATATGCAATTCTCTCTTATCTTTGAATATTCGTTTTCTATCCCTTCCTAAGATTCGAATTCTCCTAGGACCAGTAGTTGCCTATGATTTATCCCGGTTCGATTCTCTGATATTTAGGTAATTGTAGAAACATAACCGGTAAAGAAAACTAGGGTAATTTTATTCGGTTACCGATTCTCAAGATCGAAATCTTCCATTAACCTAAATACAATGCTCTAAGTTCCAAACGAGATTCAAACATGGAACTTCTACAAATTTATACACCTAAACACAGATTATCATCATTTTTACCCGGACCCATAAATGAGCTAGAAAAATATTTATATATTTTGCAAACCAAAAAAACTAGAACTCGATTACCAATTTTCTTTTCTTATTTCTGTAATGGGTAAACCAAATCAGATGCATAAAAAGATTAATTGTTATACTGGTTTAGAAACAAACCAGAGACTAACGCTCTTTAAAAGAGGCAAACTCATAAGAGGTTGTTGTAAAAACAGTTTGGAGATATCTCTCTTAAACAAACTTCTTATTCCGACAAAGCCTTGAAAGCTTTTAATGATCCCCCACCTCACAGAAGAAATGGTTTTAAGAGAGGCATGAGTAGGCCAAGTCCTTCTCTTCCTTGAGCTCCTCTGCTGTTATATCCATCTTCTTCCTTGATACTTCATCGATTGGAAGCCCTTGGACAATACTCCATTCTCCATTGCGACAAGTTACAGGGAAGGAGTAGATAAGTCCAGATGGAACGTTGTAGGAACCATCAGAGTACACTCCCATGGAAACAAATGTACCCTGAGAAACAGGTCATGTCAGTACGGCCGAATTTCAAACAAGGAGGAAGAGTTTTGTAAATGAACCTCTGGAGTTCCAAGGACCCAGTCACGGATGTGGTCACAGGCAGAGCTGGCAGCAGAAAGTGCACTTGACAACTTCCTCGCCTTGATGATAGCAGCTCCACGTTGTTGAACAGTAGTGATAAATTCTCCATTCAACCTACAGAATGAGCAAAGATTTATACGAGATCATGCTTCGGGAGAGAAGAAAAAGGTCTTAGGTTCTATGGGATGAACATAAATACCATTCATCGTTCTTCACGAGCTCACGGACAGGTTTTTCTCCAGACGGAGTCTTCACTTTAGCATGGTTGACATCTGGGTACTGTGAAGATGAGTGGTTGCCCCAGATGATAACATTCTTAACATCCGACACTGGTACGCTCAACCTCTCAGAGATCTGACCCAACGCCCTGTTGTGGTCAAGCCTAGTCAAACAACTGATGTTCTTTTCAGGGATGGATGGTGCAAATTCCTTCAAGATCAACGCGTTGGTGTTTGCAGGGTTTGCCACAACAAGGACCTGAAAGAAACAAGAGAGAATGTGTTTAGCGTGAGGACCCAGTTCAGAATACAAAGCAACAGTTACAGTTCCAATGAACAACAAATTGGAAGAAGTGTCTTCATTTTCTTTTAATCAGAAACAAATCCTATCACCTTGCAGTTAGGAGCGGCATGCTTCTCTAATGCAGCAGCTTGAGACTTGTAAATTGAAACATTCTTGGACATCACATCCTTCCTCTCCATTCCTTCTTTCCTTGGGAAACCACCAACCATAACAGCAATATTGACTCCAGTACATCCCTCAACGGCATCAGTTGTAGCGACAACGCCTGAAAAGACACGTCAAATATTCATGATACTTGGGACTTTGGGGAAAAAGAACTTATGGGCATGGATTGCATATATTCACAGTAACAAATGTCTAAGCAGCACAAAGACAAAAGTTCGAAAATTCTACCTTTGAGAAGAGGGAAAGCAGCATCGACCAACTCCATCTTGACACCGTTAAGTGCTTCGGCAGCAGGAGCAATATCCAACATGTGGAGGATCACAGGCTGGTCAGCACCAAGCATGATTCCCCTTGCAATCATAGGGACAAGAGCGTATCCGATTTGCCCTGCGCAATCACAACAGATGAACAGAACTAACAATTACTGATCTAAAAGACTATCCACACACAATGTAATAACTATGTCCAAATATAAAAACAAACAGTTGCAAATCATACTAAGCCAAAACAGCCTTAAACCCATGACATACCCCTTGACTCCAATCACAATGAAATGTTATTAATCGACGAGAATAATTATGAAACAGATTGAAGTTGACTTAAGTGTTGCGGTAAAACGTCTATTTCTAGATCAAAGCTCTACAGAAAGTCATCCGAAAATTGGAAACAGAGAAAAGAAAACGAAGCATCAGACTATAAGAATCCTAGTATACTTGTTCGTATTTCGATCTTAGCAAAGTTAAGATCAAAATAACACATGAACGGCCAGATCCTACGCTACAATCCAACGAAGCTAGGACCGACGACCACTGACCAAGACTATGCAGAGATCTGACTATATAGTAAGCAGAGATCCGAAACCAGAGATAGAGGAAAAACAATCGGAAATACATCAAGTTACCTGCAGCTCCGGTGACCAAAACACGAACTGGTTCTTTCGCCATCGGATCTAGATCGTAGACAATCGCCGGAAAATGGATCGGGTGTTTGGATAGAGAGGATAGGCGTCAAGCTTTTGCGTCCCGTGAAGCTCACTCTGGTTTATTTATCTGTGGTTGGAGATATCGAAGTGGGCCATGCCACGTCATCTAAATCTCGAATGAATAAATTTCTCTTCATCAGATTTGGAAGTTTATGGTTTTAATAGGCCTTTGAGAGGATATTAGGGCCCAAAATCTAACAGCCCAGAATTATCAAACCGTGATTAAAACAATCTGTAGATATGGCGATAAGGCCGCGAGAAGCTCACACGTCCAAAGAAATTCTCCGGCATGGCGTCATCTTACGTCACCTTCTCAACGGTCGCTCCGGTGGTCAGCGCTCGCACCAGTATTGGAGGCTTGTCTCGCTTAGCCTTTACGCGCCGCCGTGTAACTCCATCACCTAATGCTCGGAGGAGAATTTCGGCTTTGGTGAAAGCGTCGACGAAGAATGTTATGGAGTACAGGAAATTAGGTGATTCCGACCTCAACATTAGCGAAATTACTATGGGAACTGTAAGATGAACCTTCTTATTTCCTGATGATTTCTATTTTTGTGAATCTATTTATTGACTGAGGAATGCTATTTTAGTTCTTAGTGTTACTTTTAACTTGTGGCACCGGATTAAATGAATTAGGTTACCACATTTCGTGTAATCATGTTTCTCTTCGTGTCAAATCGTTTCAGATGACATTTGGGGAGCAAAATACTGAGAAAGAATCTCATGAGATGCTGAGTTATGCATTTGAACATGGCATCAACTGCATAGACACTGCTGAAGCCGTGAGTTTTACTTAATTCGTTCATCTTTTTCTTCATATTAGGTTGATATGAATGCAAGTCTGAATCTTTAATACTAGCTGAAGGCCTACCTTATCTGCTCTCACTGATGACCCATGCATTGGGATATAGAGAAGTTTTTGGTCTGCTGAAAAGGTCATTTTGGCCGTGGATCTCTGATGAGCCCTGATTATAGTGAAACCTGATTAATGTTTTTCGTTGAAAGAACTTGAGTATTCTTGTAAGAAATTACAGGACGAGATCTGTTGTTTCAACTGTTTTGAGCTTGGAATGGTGATATGTGTTTGTTCTAAACAGCAATATCTAGTTGTGTAAACAGTTGTGTTTATCTCTCTGGCATCTTCTCAGTTTTGTGGTGGATTTATCATGGTGATTTTCAGTTCATTTATTTTTTCAGTATCCTGTTCCGATGAAGAAAGAGACGCAAGGTAAAACGGATCTTTTTATCAGTAGCTGGTTGAAGTCTCATCCCCGTGACCAGGTATCCCCGTCCGGCTAGCTTTGGATACATATTGTCGTGCTTCGGTTCTTGGATTCCAGTGATAGATATGGAACTGATTTTGCTGATTTCGACTCTTTGAAGTTATTACTTTGTCATACCTGTTTGCAAACTGCATCCTTCATGTTTGAAGTCATCATCGTCTTTGTCGATGATCAGCAAAACCTCCTTGAAGCTGTAGAATTTCTGTTGATGTTCTTTTTTTTGTGTGGGCAGATTGTTTTGGCAACGAAAGTAAGTGGGTACACTGAAAGAACAACATACTTGAGAGACAATGCTGAAGTTCTGCGTGTAGATGATGCTAATATCAAAGAAAGTGTTGAGAAAAGTCTTAAACGCCTTGGAACTGATTACATTGATTTGCTTCAAATACACTGGTAACATCGGCTTATTTTTTTGCTCTAAGTCTAACTCATATATACTACATTGCTTGAGCAAATTATTTCCCATTTAATACGCCAAAGATTATCATCATTGGATGTCACAAAATCATGATACTGATGTTTGTTTCAGTTCAGGCCAGATCGATACGTACCACTCTTTGGTAATGACTACTATGACCCGTCGAAATGGAGAGCTAGTGTGCCATTCGTTGATCAACTAAGAGCCATGCAGGATCTGATAAATGAAGGAAAGGTAGTGCTACTCCTTTAACCATCAGATATACTGAGTTATAAAAACTCAAAAACAGAATCAAGTACTCATAAACTTGTGTAACAGGTTCGCTACATAGGTGTCTCGAATGAAACTTCATATGGAGTGATGGAATTCGTACACACAGCAAAACTTGAAGGACTGCCAAAGATTGTGAGCATCCAGAATGGTTACAGCTTGCTAGTTAGATCCCGGTTCGAAGGTAAATCTTTCATATCTACCGAACAAGAGTGTACGAGCATGTCCTAAACTCTTATGTTTTGTGTTAAAAACACAGTTGATCTGGTAGAGGTATGCCACCCGAAAAACTGCAATATTGGCTTACTTGCATATTCCCCTCTTGGAGGCGGCTCGTTGTCTGGGAAATACTTAGCTTCGGATACAGAATCTACAAGAAAGGCAAGGCTGAATCTTTTCCCAGGATTCATGGAACGTTACAAGGGATCCTTAGCTAAGGTTTGTTCTTGATCCATCTCTGCTTGCATCTTTTTATGTCGTAGATCACTGGTTAAGTCACTAGATTTCTTACTTTTCAGGAAGCAACGATACAATACATTGAAGTGGCGAAGAAGCACGGTTTAACTCCGGTTGAGTTAGCTCTTGGGTTTGTACGTGACCGACCCTTTGTGACGAGCACGATCATCGGAGCCACATCCGTAGAGCAACTTAAAGAAGACATTGATGCTTTTCTGATGACGGAGAGGCCATTTTCGCCGGAAGTTATGACGGAGATTGAAGCCGTCTTCAAAAGATACAAAGATCCTTCTTTCTTTTGAATACAAATGGTTTCTCCAACGGTCGTGAAACTTGTTACAGACCTTAAGTTTTAAAAAGAGCTTATAAATTGTAATTCTAAAAGAGTAAATAAACTGTAAAATGAGAAGACAATAAATGATGAGATCTAGATCTATCCAACTTCAGATCTTGCAAGTGTGTCATATAGTTTCTTACTATAATTTATTGATTAAAGCTAAACAACATAAAGTTGGATCTCACCGATCTCTGACTCAGTGAGTCAGTATGACCGACACAGTTCATGGAAAACGCGTTCAAGCACGGATTTTTATTCCGCGTTAATGGACTGTGATGGTGACTTCTCCAATAGGCAACTGAATTCTTTCCTCAGATTCAAATTAAGTTGAATAATCCCATATGAAATATCAAGAATTGATTTGATATATTCAGACAAAAGATAAACACCATGTGGGTTGTTGTGTTCTTATTAATGATGAAATTGAAAACCCATTATGTTGAATCTACTTTCAGAGAGTACTTAATCCAACTGCAATGTAAAGCTAGTTCCATTTTTTGTCTTGTAATAAAACTGACAAACTATTATACACACTGTCCAAATATTAATTCACAAATTGAAAAAAAAGAAGAAGAAATTACAGCAAGTCGACAGTGTGGACATTGACAGAGACCTTTTAAGCTTTACAACGAAAACTCTCTACTTATTTCCCTGAAATAGGAAAACACTCATAACTCATTACTCAGATCTGAATCTAAAAGTTTCTTCTTTTCTTAACATATAATTCATTCATATGCCACTCCCATTCTCGGATCTCTCACTAGCAGTGGCTAACTTCTTCTTCTTCCATAGGTGAGTTTTTCTATTCTTCTTGTTTTCAGTGTGAAACGTGTTTGTTATTCGATTTTGAAGATCTTTTTTGGTTTCGTTTATTTAGATTCCATCTCCTTCTGTCTTGGGTTTAGAGATTTTCGTTTTCCGTTTTCTTTTTGAACAATGAGCGTGTTTCACTTCCATTAAAACTCTACTCGACTCCCAGATCTACTAACTCATTGGAGATTCAACCTTTGTCTGAAAACAAAAAAGAAACTTGTCGGTGGCTATTAAAGTTATAATACTCTTACTTGGTTTCCACTTCACTTTAGGTTCTGAATCAAGATGCTTGTGTATGGTTTTTGACCCAATAATTCCGGATCTGAATCAATTTTATTGATAACTTTGAAATTATGCTGTTGTGTTTAGTGTCAGTGACTATCTACCGATCCTTTTCTTACTAAAGTATCTCACTCATCTGTTCTTGATCTATTCAGAAACTCTCGTTGAGCTGAGAGAGAGAGTGTGTGAAAAAGCATTTGTTTTACATTGCTCTTTCCATACTTCGCGTTTGGGAGGAACTTACGGTTAGATGACGAGAGGGAGATCTGATGGAGGCCAAAAGAAGCGGCTAATTGCTTCTGTTTGTGCCGTGGCTTTATTCGTTTGTTTCTTGTATATGTACTATGGTTCCTCTAACCAAGGTGCATCAGCATTGGAATATGGAAGATCTTTGAGAAAACTTGGATCATCTTATTTGGGTGGAGATGATGATAATGGTGATACCAAACATGATGACAATGGAGAAGATAGTCTTGTTGTGGCCAAAAGTTTCCCTGTATGTGATGATCGCCACTCGGAAATCATCCCATGCTTAGATAGACATTTCATCTACCAGATGAGGTTGAAGCTTGATCTATCTTTAATGGAACATTATGAACGTCATTGTCCTCCTCAAGAAAGAAGGTTTAATTGTTTGATTCCTCCTCCATCTGGTTACAAGGTGTGTGTTTGTGCATTTTCTTAGATTGCTGCATTTGCTTTCTTTAGTTTACTTGATCTGTGATTGGTTTTAGGTTCCTATAAAGTGGCCTAAGAGCAGAGATGAAGTGTGGAAAGCAAACATACCTCACACTCACCTTGCAAAAGAGAAGTCTGATCAGAATTGGATGGTTGTGAAAGGAGAGAAGATTTCGTTTCCTGGTGGTGGTACTCATTTCCACTACGGAGCTGATAAATACATTGCCTCCATCGCTAATGTAAGCCTCTCTTTTGATCCATCTCAAAGTTAATTTTAAGTTGTTTCTAAAGTGTGCTTCTTTTACTTGTAGATGCTTAACTTTTCAAACGATGTATTGAACGATGAAGGAAGATTAAGAACAGTTCTTGATGTTGGATGTGGAGTTGCTAGTTTCGGAGCTTACCTTCTCTCATCTGATATAATCGCAATGTCATTAGCACCTAACGATGTTCACCAGAACCAAATCCAGTTCGCATTAGAGAGAGGAATCCCTGCTTATCTTGGTGTTTTAGGTACCAAGAGACTTCCTTACCCGAGCAGATCATTCGAGCTAGCTCATTGTTCTCGATGTAGAATCGATTGGCTTCAAAGAGACGGAATCCTTCTTCTTGAGCTTGATCGTGTACTAAGACCAGGAGGTTATTTCGCTTATTCATCTCCTGAAGCTTATGCGCAAGATGAAGAAGATTTGAGGATATGGAAAGAGATGAGTGCACTTGTGGAGAGAATGTGTTGGAGAATTGCTGCTAAAAGAAACCAAACTGTTGTTTGGCAGAAACCTTTGAGTAATGACTGTTACTTGGAGAGAGAGCCTGGGACACAACCTCCTCTATGTCGCTCAGATGCTGATCCTGATGCGGTTTCCGGTGTGTTAATGGAAGCTTGCATCACTCCTTACTCCAAACGTAAGTGTTTGCTCTACATTCGTATCAATTGGAAGTGAATAAAGCTCATGCTCATGTTCTGTGTTTCATGAATACAGATGATCATAAAACCAAGGGAAGTGGATTAGCTCCATGGCCAGCTAGAGTGACTTCTCCTCCTCCTCGTCTTGCAGATTTCGGTTATTCAACCGATAAGTTTGAGAAGGACACGGTAATAAAGCCGCAACCTTTCCTCCTCCTAGTGAATGTCCCAACTTATATGACACTTAAAGCATATATATTTAAAATTGATATATCGTTTGTAAATTTTGGCCTCTAAAACACTTGCTCCATAAGCTTTAGCTCAGGGCCGGTCCTGCCTCCTCCCATGGACTTTAGGAGAAAAAACTGTTAAACACATTGTTTGCTTAATCATCTCTGTTTGCAGGAACTTTGGAAACAACAAGTAGACAGTTACTGGAATCTATTATCATCAAAGATCAAAGCAAACACTGTGAGGAACATAATGGACATGAAAGCTCACATGGGTTCTTTCGCAGCTGCTCTTAAAGACAAAGATGTTTGGGTTATGAACGTTGTCTCTCCTGATGGTCCCAACACTCTTAAACTGATCTACGACCGCGGTTTAATCGGAACAAATCATGACTGGTACATACTCAAAACTCTGCTAACTTTCCCTAACTTATGAACTCATTCTCACCATTCTTTGTTTCTTGAATTTAGGTGTGAGGCTTTCTCTACATACCCGCGAACATACGACCTCTTGCACGCATGGACTGTTTTCTCAGACATAAGAAGCAAAGGATGCAGCATGGAGGATCTATTAATAGAGATGGATCGGATTCTTAGACCAACAGGATTCATCATCATCAGAGATAAAGAAAGTGTTGTTGAATCAATCAAGAAGTATCTGAATGCTTTGCATTGGGAGGTTGTGGTATCGGAGACGGTTACTACGGGTTCATATCTTGACAAAGACAATGAAGATGGTGAGAATAATGTCGTTTTCATTGTCCAGAAGAAACTGTGGCTCACCAGTGAAAGCCTTAGGGACACTGAGTAATCATATCAAAAGCAAAAGAGGAGAAAGAAATAAAGAGAGAAAAATTGTTTTATTTCACATTTTGTTTTGATTATTGTAGTTGATTGTACAACATAAACCGTTATTATTATATAATACGAAACTAATCATTGTTTATTTTGATTATTGATGTTTCTAATGAATTATAATCTCATCTAAGAAGATAGGTTATGTTTGGTTTGAAGGAGATAACTATTGAAAAGTTCTTTACACAATTAATTAGTTCAGCAAATTAAGAGAAGAATTATTTTGACATTTTCAAAATAGATGTTTTGTAATGTTATAAATTAGGATAATAATAATAAAATTCAAAATATTGTTTTTAGTGGGTGGCACTAGAAATCACTAAGGGTATCTCCAACCCCACTTCAAATCCCACTCCAAACTCCATTTT
>OVAU01002199.1:0-12976 GCA_900406315.1 Biscutella laevigata subsp. laevigata
AAACCGATCGATAAAACCGTCTAAAATCACACACATCAATCCTTCAATTTAATTTGTCGGGTCAAAGTCAGACTTCAATTCAGTAGTTAAGAGAGGATCCTTGAGAATCTTTTAGATACTAATTTGGGTGATTCAATTGGTGTTTGTCAGACTTGAATCATCTTAAACCTCAGATTCAACTTGTCTGATTGAAACCAGGTTACATATCAACCCTAAAGGATTCAATTTATCTTTTCTTTAAACCTAATCTGAACATGAACCCTAGCAGGCCCTTTTGTGTAACCTTAGATCCGATCTAATGATCTACTCAGACATAATCATGGCAATCAAACAAAGCATAGTTGAAAGCATAAATCAGTACTCAAATAGAATCAAATCAGGGGTTTCAGATACAAAGTTGTCAAATCTAAATCTATCTCCCCCAGCAAATTAAAATCAAAAACCTAGTTGCAGAAAACAATAAGCGGAAAATAATAAGGAAAAAATGTCCCAAAATTCCTGTCTCTCTGGTGCTTTTATAGTGCCTTGTGACGTCATCAGGGTAACAAGTGGGCGTGGGCTTCAGAGAGCAAGTTTTGGTGTTTCATCTTTATGGTTCGATCGAACTAAGGTATGGCTTGATCGAACCGACTTGATCTCGTCACCGGATCCCAGATTTTGCGCGACGATTCTAACGATCTTGTTTTGAAAATGGTTCGATCGAGCTCAAAGTGGTTTGATCGAACCCGGAAGTGGTTCGATCCAACCCGGCCTCTCGGATCATGAATATCTGGTCGTTTGTCTTTTGCGTGCCAGACGGATAGGTCTTCACTAAAAATAGTCTAACTCTTCAACCGCTGCTTTGAATGACTTCAAACCATCACCAAACATTAGCTAACTCATTTGGCTATCTTTTGTCCAAAATTCAGCGTGATCCAATATCGTTCTTCCAACCGTTACCAAATGTCTGACGCTTCTGCATAATTCTGCACCTCCAAATAACTTATAAGCTCATTTTCTCAATAATCCTCACCAGACCTGTGAAACCCTGAAAGGAGACAAAAAGGCTCCAGTAGCATGTTAATAACTCATAAAGAGGTCTATAATCCCATCAAAAGATGAGGCTTAAACACCTATAAACAGGTCATATCAGAACCTCATAGTGGCAGCCTAATGGGACATTTTGGAGTGGACAAACCCATGAAGGTAGCTCAAGAGCACTTATTTTGGCTACACATGAAGAAGGATATTGAGAGGATATGTTCACAATGCTTGAAATGCAAACAAGCCAAAGCAAAAGCTCAACCCCTCGGTTTGTACACCCCTCTACCCATAGCTTCTCATCCATGGCATGATGTGCCTATGGACTTTGTTCTTGGCTTGCCTAGGACTAGACATGGTCATGATTCTATATTTGTGGTAGTGGATAGGCTTTCGAAAATGGCTCACTTTATACCATGTCATAAAACCGATGATGCATCCAACATTGCTAACTTGTTCTTTAGAGAAGTTGTTAGGTTGCATGGCATGCCTAAGAACATAGTTTCAGATATAGACACTAAGTTCTTAAGCCGTTTTTAAAGGACCTTATGGAATAATTTAGGAACTAAATTGCTTTTCTCTACAACTTGTCATCATCAAACCGATTGACAAACGGAAGTTGTCAATAGAACTATGGCTATGCTCCTTAGGGCCTTGATAAAGAAGAACTTGAGAACTTGGGAAGAACGTTTGCCTCATGCTGAGTTTGCATACAGCATTGATAAGCGTTCAACCACTAAGTTCTCCCCAATCGAAATTGTGTATGGTTTCATGCCTCTCACCCCTTTGGATCTAATTCCTTTACCTTTGAGTGAAAGTCTTAATGTAGATGGAAATAAGAAAACGAAACAGGTCAAGTCGCTCCATGAGAAGATTAAATCCAACATTGAAGCCAAGACGGAACATAACACAAGATAAGCTAACAAGGGGAGATGTGTGCATGCTTTTGAAGAAGGAGATTGGGTGTGGATCTACCTCAGGAAAGATGGATTCCCGGAAGAAAGAGACTCAAATTTGAAACCAAGGATTGATGGACCATTTCAAATCTTGAAGAAGATCAATGACAATGTCTACCAATTAGATCTTCAAGGTAAGTATAATATAGGTCCAAGTTTCAACACTAGTGACTTGGTTTCTTTTCATGTAGACTCCACAGATTTGAGGTCAAATCCTTTTGAAGAAGGAAGAGATGATATAAGCTTGGATAGTAAAGAACCATTGGCCAAACACGAAGAGGAGTCTCTACAAGTTCCCACATGCCCCATTATAAGAGGACTAACACGAAGATTTGTTGGAGCCATGATACACCCGTTAGAAGACTTGGAGAAACATTACCACCACTTGAAAAATGAAGAAGAGTCAGACCCATGCTACTATCTTCTAATATCAAGTGCTTAGCCCGAATCATGAGAGGTGGGACACTCTTTTCCCTTAGGTTGGGTTTTGTCTCAATGGGTTTTCCCAACTAAGGTTTCATTGAGGCCCACATCACACCACAAACCTACTCATCACCATCAAGGACGTTAAAGAAGGATTCATCTGAGACTTAACCAAGTTTATGACTGTTGCCTGCTTCATGACGTGTTCTCTTATCTATCCCTTTAAACTCTGTGTTTTTCCCACTTGTTTAGGGCATCTGTTTCCGTCTTTGAGTATTTAAACTCTAGCTTGTGTAAACGCTTTTAGACGCTTTTAGCTATTAAAATTCAAAACGAGATTTCTCTCAGGTTAGTTCTTTTCTAAGTGTGTTATATCTTAGAAAACCCTAGGTGGTCCTTTTCATTTCACCGTGCATTCGTTCATCATTTTGCAACCGATCAAGCATTGTTGCCACCAAGGTTGCCGGAAAAGCACGACCTTTTCTTCCCACTGTCTTAACCCCAATTTTCCCGATCCATCTCCTCTCCTTTCCTTCATCCTAACCTCAACCACTACCCCCACAAAGTATCAAAATTGTAGCTGCTCCAGAAGGGCCTTGTCGTGGCTTTAGGTCGCGTCCGTACACAGACAGTGTTTTTTCTGTAACAAGGTTTGCTAGTTGTTGTACAATCGACGACCTCAACGTTCCTCCGTCATACGCTCCATTTTCCCTGACCTATCTTCCGTCCATATCTCTCTCTCAATCACCAAGTTTCAACTTCGTAGCCTGAACCATCTTCGAGATCTCTCTCTCTCTTGGTCACGACCTTCACGGCGACTCTGACGTACTCCTCTTCAAGCTGATCCTCCCTTTCCTCACCAAGGGTGTGTCAGGTTGATTAGCATGATATCGTCTTCCCATCAATGTGTTTAATGTTTGGACTTGATTGATCATCTTGTCCATGTTCTTAGGGAATTTTATGACGAGAATATGTTTGATAAAATTCCCAAACCAAATTTTTGGGTTGTTAATCAACTCTTTCCAAGGGTCTGTGTTTCAGTTCTTTTATTGTTGCAAGGGATTGTTTGTTATTGCTTCTTGACTATGTTTTCTTTCTAGGGATTTGTTAGAAAGCATGATTATGAAATAGAGTTTCATCATAGGAATGAACTAGTCTTTAATCGAAATCCCTAGACATAAGATAAACCTATTTTGTTGAAATTGAAGATCAATAGCATGAAACTGACTTCCCAGTTTGATTGTCCTGGTCCATATGCTTTATCTTTTTTTTTTATTTCAAATTTATTCGCTTTCTTTGACTCTCTATGCTACAATTGACTTTCTTTGACTTTGTTGACTTTTTCCTATTGCTTTATTTTCTATTAGTATGTCAATTAGGATTGATTGTGATAGAATTTAAACTACTATAATCAACCTAGACCAAATAGATTCTCTATAGAGCTAGTTATCACATCCCGATATGGTTCGACATTTCACACCCACCATCCAATTCACTTTTGATAAGCATGGTTCTTAGCCAATAAAAATCATACTTATCACTTTCCTATGGATTTGATCCCTAAGTACTCAACTTGTATAACTGTGCACTTGCAGCTAGTGTGGTGACGAGAAAAAGATTAATTAAAACCTCTGATTATTTTGGTAGAAAACAAACCACATCAAGTTTTTTGGCGTCATTTTAGGGGAAGTATTTAGTCTTTAAGATCTAGATTATGATATATTGTCTAAGTTTTTACTTTCACGTTTAATTATTATTAGGCCTTAGTTAATTTTCAGTTTACATCAAAGAATCAAGGATTTTTTAATCTCTTGAGGTTAGACTACCAAAAGCTCACAAGGAGGCGAAACGAAGAAAACACCAAACAGAGATTAACCAAAACGGTCAAGATATGGAGCAAACTCTGAGCCAAGTTAAATACCGTTTTAAAACAATCCTTTGAAGGACATACAAGCTGCAAGCTGCATGAGAGGATGGAGAGCATACTCAAAACAAGAACAAGACAAAGCCGGACACGACTAACTGAAACATCTTTCCTTTGCAAGGTCGTTCGTACCATGAAGGACTTGAACCTGATCAGTCATGGCCACAACATCAGTCAACCCATCAAGAACCGTACCAACGTCACCAAAATGGCTACCAACCGCTCCAAACTGCGGAAGAACTGATGCACGAAACAATACGTAAAGATTTTTCTGAGAATGTTGGCACATCTCGTACTGATACGAGACAAGGCTTATCTCCGATTCATACTGCTACGTGTTGCATCATTGTTCTCGAACAATCTCTCATACCGCCCATATGTACTGAAGCGTACCGACTGATGCACTCGACCGATCTGATGGACCATTTGATGCACCCAATGCACCACCCAGTTGACCGGAATGACATGATGCATCCTCAAGCCGAACCGATCTCCTCAATGTATCAATGCATCATGTTGATCTGATGCATCACGACTACCCGATGCATTACCTGACTGCCCACACTGACCTCTCGCGGCTTATGGACCGATCAACTGAGTCGATGAACCTCTTAGACCATATTAAACACCCGACTGATCAGTTCACCCGACTAGCCGACCAGAACTACTCGATGCCACATTCGATTGTAGCACTACAATCTCTAGTACATGCCATCGACATGACCTATCACCACCACATGTTGGTACATCCCGACTATGCGACGCGCCTCCAGTACATCACCAGAGACATCTCCCGGTACGAGTTGAACAACAAGAAGACCAAACTCTTGGTGAACTCCTCGTAGCTAATCTGTTAATGACTATCCAAGAGCAATATATGCCAAGCTTCCGAAACCATAATCCTCTCCATGGCCTAAAGATCATGATGCAACAATTCTTGAAGGATCAAGAGACAAAGAGCACAAGGACTCACACTAATATTGACATGTTATTTCGCAAATCTAGGAACAAACTTGAGTCAGGACACATCCAGGAACTAGAGCCTCATGAAGGAAAAGAAGCCAAGAAAGAGCAGGATCTTGTAGAGCAAGAAGCAGTAGCCGCAACGCGAAAGAGAGTTTACAAACAGAAGATACCATTCCCAAATGCGTTAAGGAGGCCTAAGAAGGAGGAACCACCAAATGCTCAAAAGCAACTCTACAGGCAGTATCATACAATATTGAGGAAGAAAACGAGTTAAGGGGAATGAAATTATGAGATCATTTGTTCAAGCGCACCCCACATAGCACAGAACATAGAGCCAAAGCATGATCGAATGACCAACAAGGACTACTTGGATTCAACATAGCATAAACTGATCAAACCTTGAAGATTCATCGACCAATCAACCATAAAAAGGATTTTGATCAAGAGACATTCATCATGGATCAAGCTATTTTAGAATTTATCCACATCTCAACTGATTAGCGGCCATGTCATGAAGCCATATAGCCATCTGACGAGAAACAAACCGACTCCTTCAAAATTCATCGACCACCCGACCCCAAGAATGACTTTGTTCCAGAGGAATCACCCCTGGATAAGACCGAATCAAAAGATGGTCGATACATACCCCTTTAGACCTACAATCAACAATACCACATGAACGTAAACCCATCCAAGGTGAAACAAATTGATTACTTCCATACTGATTGACCAATCCACTATGAAAATCATTTTGGTCGAGAGAAATCACCCCTGTATCAGACTCAATCAAAAGATAGTCGACGCATGAAATCCATATGGATGATTAACCATACCTTAGGAACATGGAGTTGTCTGATGCAAACCAAGACACATCCTTTCATATTCACCAACCAATCATGCATATTAAGGACAATGATCGAGACACATATCAATTGGATCGATCAAATTGTGAGATGGTCCACAAGCCCTTGCTCGAAGCGTTATCAAAGCCATGGAGGTTGAACGCGGGTAATTATGCTAATCTTTTTAAACCAAGATTTATTATTCAGCAGCCAATCATATATATATATATATATATATATATATGGAGGAGTTTGAGCCAATAAAATCACTCATGGTTCCACTTGGTTTAAGAGACACTCACATGGTACCAAAAATGAGTCTTTACTCGTTTGGGTCGATAGAAAATTATATGTGGCGGCCATGAGAAGCATCAAATCATCCCTGATTCCCCATAAGAGGATTTATGTGTACCATAAAGCAAAGGATCACGTGGATCCAGCATAACCTCCAGTTTTCTTATTCGAAGTCGCCTTGTTTAGAACCTTTGGTCACTAAATTCGAATATCTCTTCATTCATCAACTGTCATGCGTCTTGAAGATCCAATACATCATCAAGAAGGTTCCTAGACAACAAAAATTCCTACCCAAGCTTTCAAGGTACAAACCAATCCAAGTCAAGCTAACGACTATAACTAAGAGCTAAATGGGAGGCAACCCATAAGGGTACAATTTTATATTTCGATACTTATGCATTTAGTTTTTAATATTCAATCCTTTCACCTATTTATATTACACAAGGGACTTTGTAATTAAAGTGTGGGGGAGGATCCTATGCATTTAACGTAGTTTGTTCGTTTTCTTAGTTTTACCGAAAATTCTCAAAATTTTAGAGTTCCTTTTAGAGTGAAGAACGCCTAAGACCACAAGGACCACAAGCACGCCCTAGTTCAAGGATCATTGGGTGGCTTGGCACGAGCAAACTAAGGAAGCACCCACTTGGCCAAAACATTTAGGGTAACCCTCTCCACTTGAACCGCTTGACATTGACTCTACATTTTAGGACGCAAAAATACTTTAAGACTTTTCCCATAGACTTGAGATGCACTGGTATAGACTACTCATATGGAAAGCCTAAATTCATGACAATAAAACCAAAGTATGATCCCCTTCTCTATTCCCTTCAAAAGAAAAATAAAACAAATTGTTGGTTTGAAAAAAAATGATACCCAGGAAGAATTGTGATGGCGATCAACCATCAAGAAAAAAACAGAAAAAGAAAAGAAAAAGAAAGAATAAATTGATTGATTAAAAATAAAATCATATCCAAGAAGAATTCTGGGAAAAATTAACCACCAAGAAAACTAAGCCGATGAAATAGAAACTCTCGAAGGTTGGAACCGGTTTGAGGAAGTGAGAAAAGAGAGAGGAAATGGACTAGAAGTTAAAAAAAGCCTAAAGGACCCATGAGAGTAAAGAGCAATGGCCTTTGATCGATCTTTTATTGGTAAAGACTAAACCCCTATGTTTAATTTACTTAAAGAGTCAATAGATTGTGGTTGGGCATTCATGTGAGTTAGGCGCCCTTATGTGATAAGTAGAGTTTTCAGCCAACTATCAATTAATGTGGTATAGTGGTAAGTATGGGGTTTTTGTCGAACCAACTCAGGAGGAAAAAACGCACTAGTTCTATTATGCTAATTGGCTAACTCTAGGTTGACAAAAAAAAAGAATTAGGAGGTTATTTTGTCACTAAACAATTCTAAAATCGATGGTAAGAAATGACAATTGAGAAATATAAGAATAACTCATGGGTCAGGGCAATTGAAATGGACAGTCTTTTCATGCTAGTTATGGTTTCAATTCACACAATCAAGCTTGTCTTATGTCTAGGAATATTCAATCTAAGAATTCACTCCTGTGATTGAAACCCTTTCCTAATCATGCAACTACACAATCCCTTGTCAATTAAACATAATCAAGAAGCAAGAAACACTATTCCATGCAACAATGAACAAATCCTAAAACAATCCCTTGGATAACATTGATTAACACCAAATTCATTTGATTCAGAACTTTTATCAAACACCTGCTTGGCAATAATTTTCCTATGATCTAGATTAGGTTAGCTACTCCTATTCTTGCATTAAGATCATGAAATTGACGAAGACATTAAATATATTCAATCATAAACCATTTCTAGCAATCCAATTAAACCATTACTAATCCTAATCCATAAGTTATATGGAACTATTGACAACCGGTCCCTTGAACACTTAGAGAGTTTCTAGACATGGTTGTGAAGAATATTAAGATTAAGAAGGAATAGAATCAAAAGCAATAAACAATCAAAGGCAAGAAATAAAGAAATAAAATTGCAATAGAAAATCACCAAAGGTTGCTAGACAAAACTCAGATCTCAAAACTCAAAACTAGAGAGAAAACTAAGGTAAAAACGTGCTTAGAACAATAAAATAATGACTTAAGGTTTTAGTAATTGGGTTTCCTTTATATAGTAAACTCAAAATTACAAAGAAATTGTTTATTAATTTTGAAATTGTCTGACCGGTACCCTTGACTGGTATTCTTCGTACGTCAATGTATGAGATGTGGATCAGTCAGTGCACCGGTGAGGATCGTGACCGATCTAAACTCCCTGAAGTTCCTGTTCTTTTTTCCCGGTGTATGGTAGTAGTCTGCTTGGTGAGCGGTCTGATTCACCCGCGAGTTGTCTTGTGGTGCACTGGTCAGTGGTACCAATCTGAGCTGACCGGTACCCTTCTCAAGGTTTCGATGACTTGGGTTGTTTTGTTCCTTAATCACTCCTTTTTGGTTCAATCCTTGTATAACTCCAACTTTGCACATGAAATGTCATATGCTATGCAAATTCAGCTTAAAGGACTCTAAATGTATCATAATCTAATGAAAAACGAATGAAAAACGAGTGTAAAATGATAAGAGGATTTTTCGCCTCTTATTAATCAATTGTAGTATATAAGGGTTTAAAAATGTCGAACCAATTCTGGAGGGATTTACGCACTAGGACTATGGAGAATTCACTTAGTCTAAGTGGAATATGAAATTGTTTTGCCACTAAACAATCATGAACAAGAAACCGAATTAAAATAAAGGAAATAAGCAAAAGACAAAGAGATCAAAGAAACTGTAAATCAAGATAAAATCAAGCATATGGACTAGGACAATCTAATTGGGCAGTTTATTTTCATGCTAGTATATAGTTTAATTCACACAATTAAGCTTATCTTATGTTTAGTAATTTCTAATGTAGATTAATCTATTCTCGTGGTAGAAACTCTTGCCTAATCATGCTTGTAAACAATCCCTTGAAAGAAGACACAATTTTAAAGCAATAGTACAATTCTATACAACAATCAATCAGACTTAAACAATCTCTTGAAAGACTAGATTGACAACTTCGTAACTTAGTCATGCATTCTATAAAACACCTTCCGGGCGAGAGATATCCTAAGATCTAGACTAGGTTAATTACTCATATTCTAGCATTTCACATTTCATGAACAAGATGAAGATAATTAGGGTTCACCCCTAATCAATTCTAAGCAATTCAATTCTACCCTTTTCTAACCATAATTCATAGCTAAAAGTGACTACTCACAATTCATGCCTAGAACACTTTGATAGTTTCTAGACATGGTTTGAGAGAGAAAATAAAAGAAGAAATAAAAATCCAAAGCAGTAAACAATTAGAGAAATCAAATAAAGCAAATGCAGAGAAAAATGAAATGAATGAAAAACCAGGGTTTTAGTTTACTTTGGCATTTATATAGTTAGCCAAAAACTACAAAATAAAAATGCCCAAAAAGCCTATTAAACTTGGTTTAGTCTAATTTGCTTGAAAACAGGGGAGTGATACCAGTCAAATCCACCGGTATTGATTGTCCGTGTGATGCTAGGATGGGGACCGGTCAATGCATTGGTTGGTCTTGACCGGTATAAGTTCCCTGTCGATTTTAATCGGTGTACAACCTCGATTTTAATCGGTGTACAACAACCGGTATATGTTCCCAGATTCCAAGACTTGTGTTGTTTTTGCTCCTTTTTGGTCCAATCTTTGTGTAACTCCAACTCTGCATCTGAAATGTCATATGCATGCAAAATGCAACCTAAATGACTATAAATGCATCCTAAACTAATGAAAAGACAAATAAAAACCGAGTTCAAAACTAATAAAATCATGACACATCATAAAAACCAACAAATATGCCACACATCAACTCCCCCAAACTTATCGTTTGCTTGTCCTCAAGCAATGCAAATCGTCAGTTAGGGAGCGAGGTTTGAAAAACAAGAACTTAGCAACCAAAACTCATTGATGAGAGCGTTTTCGGCTTAGCATAACTACTCGTCTTATCATTCAAGCAATGTCACAATCCACTATTATTACTAAGGCAAGGTGATCCACCAATTTAACTTAGATTGTTTTCCTACATTCATTAGCAAATAGTGAAGCATGATCAAGGCACACAATGGTTTCCATTGGTTCGGACTAATGGAGACCCTAGTGCATAAGAGAAGGTTTCAAACAAGGCATGAAGGTCGATTGTAATTTGGTTTCTCTCGCGAAGTGAAAGAATTATAGCAAAATTAGGAAAGACAATGAGCAATTCGGGCATACAACATTGAACATTCATTTCCTCCAAACTTTGACTCTAATATCTACCAAATCCCACTCTTTTGAACCTTTTCTTCACCATTTTTATTTTCATTTTGACTTAGGAATTTTTTTCTTAAAATTAGACTCTTTTTTTTATCTAACTTCAAGGCTTTTCTCTTTTCATTTTCATTTTTTTTCTTTGTTTCTTTTTCTTTTCTTTTAATCTTACTCTTTTTGGAGCATACTTTTATTTCTATTCTAGAGTTTAATAAGTTTTTGGCTTCTTTCATCCTATCCATTTTTTCATCTTCTTATTCGCCTTGGTGGTTCTTTTCTTTCTACCCATTCTTTTTCTTTCTCTTTTCAAGCTTTTCCAAGTCACTCTCTTAATTCCAAGCTTAGTTCCACCCGTAAGCAGATCGAATAAAAGTCCTAGAGCTACCCAAGATTTTCTCTTCATTCATTCCACTCTCAAACATCCTAAGCTACCCAAATAGATGTTTTATACTGTCGCTCTCTATAGTTTCAGGTTTTTGCAAAATTACAATCACTAAATTCAAACAAAGAGAGACCACACAAGTGTTTAGGCCAATGGTGCAAAAGGGTTAGAGGGAATCATCCTAAAAATGATAATAACTGAATTGAGCAAAATGTGTTTCACTTAATATGCTCAATTTCGTGCTTGAATATAGAAAATACCATGAAACACTAGTACAACCAAGATCATGCTAATTAGAATTCAGGATTATACTCATATCATAAGTGAAAGCAATCATAGGGCAGGCTTCAAATACCAATGACTTAGCTTTTTAAACATTAAGATCTAAAGCTATGAACTTCAAGACTATTCGAGACTACTAAGCCAAGATCGATGATCGGGAGCTAAGGTGCATAGGTTCTTTCTTGAAAATGTGCAATGCAAGCTAAAGGAGACTCAATCCTAAAGTGAAATGCAATGCAACCTAGATGTAAAACCCGAATAAAAGCATGAAATTATTTTTGGTTTTTCATAAAGTTTTAAATTTTTTTGGTTTTTTTTGTAAAACATAATTATTCACAATGCAATATGGGACTCGATAAAAACAAAATAGAAAACGATATTAGATGGAAGGTGGCTCCTCCCCCAAACTTAAGCAACACATTATATGTGTGTCCAAATTAGAAGGAGGGAACCGAAAATAAGAAAACAAAAGTTGCAATTTGACAAAGGTGAGAGTGGTACCAATTACCGTCAGATTGACCGGTGTATGTGATCGGTGTGGTCTGTGGAGTTTCCGCGTTGGTGAGATACCGATCACTGATTGACCGGTGGAGTGACCGGTGCAAATTTCCAGGAAGTTCGTATGTTTTGTACCAGTCACCAAGTGTGACCGGTGGAGTGACTGGTGGGGTCACCGATCCAGTGTCTCCAAACTCCCAATTGTGCTCAGTTCAACCAAGTCTCCAAACCTTGTTTGATCCTTGCTTCGCACTGACCTCAGTATCAGTGAATCGGCCACAACATGACCTCAATATCTGAATATAACATGCAAGACAATCAAACTCCCAAGACAGAATCGCAAACGTCCAAGTCAATGAATAATAAAAAAACAAAATAAAACCAAAGGACATGTACAAAGGATAATCATGGGACTTCCTCCCAACTAAGCTTGTTTATAGTCACTTAGCTTGACTTTGTTGGCTGCCTTTAGTTCAACTTGGATTTCTGCTCCAACGCACAAACTTTTTTCTTAAGCTTCTCCATTTCTGCATGATGCTTATTTCCTTTTGCATTCATCTCATTTTCTAGATCCCAAATTCTACCTAGAAAATTTCATGGAATTGGTTTGTCTACTCAATCTGGTGCTCTAGCAACCTCTTGTTCTCTCGAACTGATCACTCAAGATCTTAGAACTGCTCCTGGGTCACTTGGGAATCGACTCATTCTTCTTCAGCAACTATTGATTCCCTTTCATGTATGTAATGGTACCCTAGCCTCTGTCGTCGATGGTGTCTCGGATCAGTGAGAATCACAGCCTTCTCAAGGTATAAGTCTCTTGTCTCAAAGTTGACAGTAGCTCCAACATCCTTTATTAAAGGTCTTCCCAGAACAATCCATCATTCTACTTCTTCAACAGGTTCAACAAAGATGATGAAATCTGTGTGGATAAACCCATCACACCGGTGTGAGCCTCCGAGCCAGACCAGGAGCAGCACACCGACCACTTACACTGGCCTAGACACCGGTGTTACTTCTCCGACGCCACCAGGAGCTTCACACCGGTGTACCAC
>OVAU01002202.1:0-12974 GCA_900406315.1 Biscutella laevigata subsp. laevigata
AAATTTGAAGATTTGAGGTATCGTTTGGAGATGCTCTAAATTGATATATCGTTTCGTTTTGTTTCCCTCTCCTCAGATACGAATGAATGATGGATAGACTGCACGCCGTCTAGTGCTAAATTGCACCGGGTGGCATTTCGGTTATATTTCGGCTTCGGTTCGGGTTCGGTTCGGTTTATTCGGGTGTAAAAAATTTCTAACCAAACTCAACCAAAGTAAATTCGGTTTGGGTTCGGTTTATTGTAGTTCGGTTTGGGTTCGGTTCAGTTCGATTTGGATTTAATTCGGGTTGAATTCGGTTTAGATTCAATTATATTTAGATTTTCGATTAAGTTTAATAAGCATTAAGAAAATATCTACATATTATAAATCTATTATTTAAAATAAAAAAGCACTCGTGTAAACTCTGAAATATTAATCTTAAAAAACTAAATCAATTAAATTAAAGTTAACAAAAATCTACATGTTGAAAAAACCAATATCAAACAAAATAAAACAAAAGTATAATATTATTGTTCATATAATCCTATCTCATATGTTAATGAAGAACTTGAAAATAAAGATTATTATCAAAATATATGAATAAATTGTTTAGATATTAGGTCTAAGATTATCCAATTAAAAATCAAAATAACTGAATCGTTTATTGATCTAAGAGTATGGTTAGCAAAACCAAAACTAATCGGAGTATCAACCGTTGACACAAAAAAAACAAATAGGAGTATTAATGTATTTAAAAATTTAAATTAATTAGTAGAAAAACAGATTGGTTTATGAGTTTGGTTCGGTTTAAAACCGAACCAAACCATTCAGATTGGAAAAAATCATACCCAATTAGGTTGTTTATGTATTATGGTTCGGTTCGGATCGGTTTTAGTTCGGTTGGTTCGGTTCGGTTCGGTTAAATTGTCCACCCCTTACCTAAAGCCGACATCGTTTATTTAGCTGTAAAACGGCTAGTTGTTTACAATCTGACATTGTTCAGTGTATATATATAAATTTTCATAGTCCCACTATTATTAATTTATAGAGGTTTTACTGTAGTTTGTTTGGGTTTATAGTCGACTCGAATTATATAAAACTTAATACAATGATCAATTCCAACCTTAGAGAATATATTCTATATAACACATTGATACAACCAGTTAAACATTGATCCAAATATTATATGATGGATAGACTGCGAAATAAAATTTACACAATAATATATGATGGATAGAAAACATTTTTGGTCAAAACTTGAATAGCATATATCTGTCTCATCAAAATCTAAATAGCAAACATCTGTCTTTTATGTGTATGTCACAACGAACTCGTTTACTAACTCATTACCCCAACATAAGAAAGCTAGTCGAACTTTCGTTGGTGAAAAGTTAATAAAAACGTAATATTATTAGAATATATGAGATTTTTCCACCTTGAAAGTTGAAATAATTTTTCACTAATAGATAAAGTTTATGAGTTGATCTATTTATTATTAATTAGCTTTTAGTTTTGAACTGGAAGTCTATAACTTCTAGTATGGTATCATAGTCTATATTAAGTTCAACTGACATTTTCCCATAAACACGGTTTTTTACATGTCAAGTGATTCGCATAAATGGTCCGTCGTTGGGGTATGTCCGAGTTGTTGGATATTCTCCACTCACATCTAGAGGAGACCTATTAAAATGTGAGATTGTCCCATATTGGAAATTGAGACAATTCTTCACTAGTATATTAGGTTTATAGGTCAATTCACTCATTGTCAATTGATTTTAAGTTGGAAACTCATAAACCTATGATTCCTAATACAAAATTCTCGTAAAAACTTGAAAGAACTCATATAAGTTGTGAAATTCAAATTTCTTTTGAAATTACAATGGGAAAATAGGCACAACATCATTTCAATACTAATAATTGACGAGAATCCAAAACTAGTATGAAATAGCTTATTAAAGTTTTATTATACATAAATGGAAAGAAAGAAAAAGATTAAAGTAAAAACACCAAGATCAGATGATTTTAGATTGATCTCATAAATATGAAGAAGGAAAAATTGTTTTGACAACTCTCAAAACTACATCATTTATGAAAATACAAACATATATATGAATCTTATTTACTTAGAAAACCCTAACTACAAGACTTTAGGCTTGGATATAAAACATGATATTGAGCTTCTTATTAATGCTCCAATAATAGTACAGGATAAACAATTGAACCATTAATTAACTGCAAAAACACACTATTTTTGTAAATGTTACATAAATGTTTTTCTGTAAATAAATGGTAGACTATTTTTCATAAAAATTAAATAAAAAAATGTTAAAAGGACTACTAATCGTTCTAAAATAAATTTTATTTTTCAGCAGCCACACTTTTGCAAGAGGGGAAATAAATTAATCTAAATTATTGTAAACAATAAATGAGTCAGTGACACGTCACTGGTTCACAAATCCAAATCAAATGGAACTTGAAGAGATAATAACAATAATATATATATATATATATTTTTTTTTTTTAACAATAATATATATGATTCATTGCTTCGATAGATCCTTCTTCTTTGATCTTCTCTCTCTCTGTCTCTTCGTTCTAAACGAGAAAAATGGCCATGATGATCAATAGCCTCCGTCGCTTGGCTCGTACCACTCAGGTTTCTCTCTCTTTTGTTTTGATCGTCTTTTATCTTTCAAAATGGATGGTCCTCGTTTACTTTTGATCTTTTGATTACTTCATCAAACCTAGAGATATTTTCCTTGAAACCAAAATCTGATTTTTATCCCTCGCCAGTCGTCATCGTCGTTTCCATTTTGTTATTAAGCATGCATATAAGATTCAGAAGAACGTTGAATATGCCTTAAAATTTGGAAAAAAGAAACAAACTTTTCAAAACTCCAGATTGATATTCTCTCAGCTTTGACCAGAATCTGAATGAATAAAGGTTAGGCGACTTATTGGGATTCTCCAGGAATCTGGGAATATCTTTCTTGTAATGAATGATATGTTTTAATAAAATTGAAAGGAATCATGTAGATTTGCATAAATAGCTCAACCTCGAAACAGTGATGTGATTCGTAAATATCTCTTTCATATGTCAGGTTAATATGCAGAGCAGGTATGCTGCGTCTGGAAACTCTACCTCGAGGATCTTCACTACTGAGGCATCACCTGAGAGGCAAAATTCAGCTGGGTAAGTTTCATAGTCATTTCTGATGCTACGGTGTTGTAATGAGCTTGCTAGAGACAATGAATAGTGGAAATGTTTTCTTAGAGAGCTAGTTGAAACTCTGAGCAGGTCTAAGGGGCATGATATGCTTGCACCTTTCACAGCTGGATGGCAGAGTGCTGATTTGGATCCATTGGTCATTGCAAAGTCTGAGGTACATATCAAAAGACTTTCAATGTAAATGTAAATCTTGATTCAAACAGAGTTATGTAAGTGTGACACTCTTCTTAAATTCTCACAGGGAAGTTATGTGTATGATGACAATGGGAAAAAGTATCTTGATTCTCTCGCAGGTCTATGGTGTACAGCCTTAGGTAGTCCTCAGTTCTCCTTCTATTAGTTCACTTGTCTTGACATTTGTGCAAGTGTTAGCATTATATCCTTGATTCAGTGTTTCACCGATACCCAAAATCTTGCAGGTGGAAATGAGCCACGACTTGTTTCTGCTGCTGTGAAACAGTTAAACACCTTGCCGTTTTATCACTCCTTTTGGAACCGTACTACTAAACCTTCTCTGGTACTCAAAAGTTTTCCTTTTGGTGTCACTATTACAATGTTTTAGCCTGCTTGTGCTCTCTCTGTACTGATAAGACTCAAACAGTATGCTTACTGGGTAATCAAAGAGAATTTGATCATTGCGATGTTTACACTGCAAAACAGGATCTTGCTTCGGATCTTATAGAGATGTTCACGGCCAACAAAATGGCCAAAGCTTTTTTTACAAACAGTGGATCAGAGGCCAACGACACCCAGGTTTCTAGAACTAAACGACATACATTTTTCTTCTACTTTATAAGCTGTCGACGTATAAGGATTATAATTCTCATGTACGTATAAGGATTATAATTCTCATGTATGTATAATACAGGTCAAGCTTGTATGGTATTACAATAACTCACTTGGAAGGCCCGAGAAAAAGAAATTTATCGCAAGAAAGAAATCGTGAGAAAGGATATTTGCTTGTCACTTTATGGTTTTCCTGTTTACATTAGGATTTCAAAGTGTTTACAAGTGTGGTGTTGATGATTTCAGGTACCATGGCTCCACTCTAATATCAGCAAGTTTGTCCGGGTAGGCTAAATATAGTTCCCCATGAAGATTATTTTTGCTTTCTTTCCTAACAAATTTAAACCGTTGTTCTAGCCTTCCAGCCCTGCACCAAAATTTTGATTTACCTGCACCATTCGTGCTGCACACAGATTGCCCTCATTATTGGCGATTTCATCTTCCAGGTATGAGTGATCTCTCTTTCATTTAAAAGTACTCTTTTATTTTTAACCTTTGACTTGTTCTCCAGGGGAATCGGAAGAGGAGTTCTCAACTAGATTAGCCAAGAATTTAGAGGATCTCATTCTCAAAGAGGGACCAGAAACTGTAAACACTCTATAACTACTTAAGCAAACTATGTCTTTTATGCATTAAAGATGATGTTGTCATCTTAGTCTAACACAAAATGTCTTCGTCTCTAGATTGGTGCTTTTATAGCTGAACCAGTCATGGGTGCTGGGGGTGTGATACCTCCACCTGCTACCTACTTCGATAAGGTCATTTTCAGAAACTTTGTTGGTATTAACTACCATTAGCATGATTTTGCGGTTTTAGTGGTTATCTTTTTGGATTCAATATTGAGCTATTTTTCTTGTTTTATTTTGTTAATACGAGTGTTTTTTTTTCTGTTTTTGTGTTGCAGATCCAAGCTGTTGTTAAGAAATATGATATCCTGTTTATTGCTGATGAGGTAGGTGCATCTTTTATTGAACCATCAATCTGCACACAGGGTCATGCCTAAAATCAAACAAGAAGAAAGTACTTAAATTTGTTTGTTGTATTTTGCTTGACCTTTAAGGTGATATGTGCATTTGGAAGGCTTGGGACAATGTTTGGCTGTGACAAATACAACATTAAGCCAGATCTTGTGTCCATGGCTAAGGTGAGATTTTGCAAGCTTATGGGTATAAATTTACGAAACTCCTCTCTGGACAGGTTTAAACTCCAAGTTATTAAATATGCAGGCATTGTCTTCAGCATATATGCCGATTGGAGCCATTCTTATGAGTCAAGATGTTGCAGATGTCATTTATTCTCAAAGCAACAAGCTAGGTACTTTAGTAATGTTCACCGTTGTAATTTCCTATGTTCTGATCTTAAAATGCTATAAACGTTCTTCTTCTTATTTTTTCAGGTGCATTTTCACATGGATTTACTTATTCTGGTCATCCAGTTTCATGTGCTGTTGCAATTGAAGCGATAAAGATATACAATTAAGTTTTTTCACTTTGCTCTTTCATGAAAGTGACAGCCAAAAACCCAAAACTTGTCACACGGCTTATTTAAGTTTCCCGTTTCTTTTTTTTCTAATCTGCACTTCTCTGACATTCATTTTCACATTACAGGGAAAGGAACATACCAGCGCATGTAGATAAAGTTGCCGTAAGGTTTCAAGATGGTCTTAAAGCTTTCTCCACTAGTCCTATCATTGGAGAGGTATAATCTCTTTTGGTCCTTACCAGATTCATCTTTTAGAAAGTATTTGACTGAGGAGATTTGGGATGGGTGTCAGATAAGAGGAACGGGTTTGATCCTCGGGACTGAGTTTACAGACAACAAATCCCCGAACGAACCATTTCCACCAGAATGGGGTAAAGTCTATCTCTCTCTTTCATAACCAAAACAGAAAAAAAGAAAAGTCTCTCCTTTCCTAAACTCATCACCTTACTAAATCCCTGCGCCATTTTCAATTGATGTTTACAGGTGTTGGTGCATACTTTGGAGCTGAGTGCCAGAAGCACGGGATGTTGGTCCGCGTTGCAGGTGATAACATTATGATGTCTCCACCACTCATTATCTCACCTGAAGAGATCGAAGAGGTAAATTGCCAATCCTGAGATGTTATATTACTTTCTCTCTCTTTTTCTGCTAAATCTTGTGACAATTCTCTGAAACTCTCTCTTTTTTACAGTTGATTACCATCTACGGGAAAGCCTTGAAGGCAACGGAAGAGAGGGTAAAAGAACTCAAGACTAAGCAAAAGAAATGAGAAGCAGAGTCTAATGATGTTGATGAAAAAGTGTCACCCTTTTGCGTTGCATAACCATATATAATCTCAGTTTTATGCATAATAAAGGATCCAGCTATTGTTCCTATTTACTCGAGCTCTTTCACCACATAACTTATGGAACATTAGAGACCATACAATTGCTGCAAAGTATATTGTATTTCTCAAAGTTCGGATGCTATATTTTTTTTAATGCATGTGTGTTAATAAGTGCATTCTATTAGGAATATTTAACAATAATGGAACTTACCACGGTGTAATCAGTGTCATCCGAGCAAAGCCAAAGACGCAAAAGACATGACCGTGTTTGCTTGCAATGCTACTGCCTGAGATTATAGTTGGTGAAAGGTTTCTTCTCACTAAATGTTTTTAAAAATGCTTTTGTAACATCCACTACTCATCATCTCACTTATCGATGAGGTAAACTTACCAATCTTGAGACTTTGGATTGCTTTTGTTTGCCAAAAGCTTGTGACCAGTTCTTTGAAACTCTCTTTTTCAGTTGATTACTATCGATGGGAAAGCATTGAAAGTTACTGAAGAGAGGGTTGTAGAACACAAGTCTCAGCAAAAGTAGTGAGAAGCAGAGTCTAAAGATGTTGATGAATATGCTTTTTTAAGAATACACAGACTTAGTTATAGTGCAATTTACTAATTGGTGAAATAAACAACAATGAGACTTCTCACGATGTGATCAGAAAACCTGAGAATGTTGTCTGTTTTCAGAATCAAGATCGAGGACGTTTTCTGTTTGCTTCTCTCTTCGATCTTCTCTCTCTCGAGCTTAGAGAAGTCTTGAAACCTACTCCCTCTTCGTTCTCCGAGTCGTACAAATCTTTAAACGATTTCTGCACACAGTTTCACATTTACTGATTGACAAACAGAGAATGGTCAGACATTGAAAAGTAAAATTTTTTGCTGTTTCTTAACAACGAACCTCTCTGATCTCGGCGAAGCTGACGGCGTAGAAAGTGACGACGGAGACTGCGACAATCCCTAGAACAGGGAGTGCGATATGGCTTAACCCGTCCATTACTTCTCTTCTCCGAACCAAAAAACTTGTCTTTTCTCTTGAGGATAAGGTTCTTTATACATTGTGCGATTCTTGAAATATCACACAACTTCAACCACACATTATTAACCAATCAATTGCAAGTCTCTTTTTGTTTCACTTATCCTTTTAAGAATCAAGATTAGATTCTGTCCAAACGACAGTATCAGACCATGCTGGAAATTTATCAAGGAGAAGCGTGGGAAAAAAGGTATTTGTTAAACATTAAACAATCTACAGATTAGACAAAACCTGAAATTAATAACAATGCAACATCTCTGAATGGTTTTTGCCCTCGCTAACATATAAGAGACCCTTGTTAAATGCGAAGAGAAGAAGAATCATGTAATTATTAGTTTTTGGGATACAGCTTAGACTGGCAACTGGAAAAGACTTCTACAGAATACAAGTCAAACCCTAGAAGAAATCACAATTTTTTTATCCAAATCAAACCCTATGATTACAGAAAAGAGGTCTTCTTGGTGAGTTCATGTGAACAGCTTCTCTGATATGTTTGTGTAATAACCTCCTTCATCACTCACTTCTTTTTCCCCCTTGAATATCTCAGCATCATCGAATCCTGTTCACATTTCATACAAAATCCTCTTTGAATAACTCTGGTCTCCAAAAAAAACTACATTATGTGAAAGCTTTCTTACCTGACTCCAAGTTTTCTATTTCATCAATAACCGCTACTTCTTCTGTCCTCTTAATGGACTCCAGTGACTTCCAGTCTGAGCTTCCATTTCCTTCTATACAAACTTGGTTTCTGGAAACCCAATCTTCAAGAACTTCCATGTTACTGTGTGATAACGGGTCTACAGAGTCATCTCCGCTTACGCAGCTCCTAGAGGTAACACAGAACACTTAAGTTCTGTTTTGAAGCAACATGGTGTTCTAATAGTGTAGAGCAAAAGATTCCAACTTACATTCGTTTGAGACCCATGTTGTACTGAACAAATACAAGATCACTCAGCCGTTGTCGCTCAATGGAGTTTTTCGATTCATATATTTGCTCCATTGTTTTCAGTCTTCTCCCAGGGCCAATCAATGAGCTGCATGTCTGACTCAGAATGCGTATCGCAAAACGTGACAGGTTCAAGCAGCTTTCTCCATATGTAGACCACCATTCAGCTACAGAATCAAACATGTCAAGTAGGTACTTACGAAACACTTGAACATATGGGTCTTTATGACATTCAGTAAATAAGAAAGAAAAAAGGTATACCAGGAAGCATTGTGTCTCGAGCTCTGATTGCTAGGTTCCTTCCGAATATCCCAACAGCATTCTTGTATGAGTTTATGTCCTTAATGATTATATCTTGAATGTTGTCGTCAGGGACCAACTTCTCTATGCAATCAACCACAGCTAAATGGATCTCACTACGCATTTCTTCGCCGATGCTATAGAAGAACTTTGGGTTAAGATAGAAACCAGCAGCATGCAAAGGAAGACGATGTTGTTGCAACCACCACTTATCTATAATTTTCCAGTAGATTGTGTAATCCTCCTTGTGAACCAGATGTGTCTTAATTGCTTCTTTTACTCGATACAGTGCTGCATAGACATACCCCATTGCAGGCTTCTTTTCAGAACAAACTATCTTCAAAACCCGCAAAAGAGGAACTGTTATATGGTTTGCCAATGTCAATGCCTTCCAGAAAGACTCATCACTGATAGTCTCAGTCATTGCCAACCCACCAGCTTCCTTCGAATATGAGCAATCATTCCACTCAGATGAAGTAACCATGGCCTGCAAATGCGGTTTTAGATCAGCGATTCTTCCCATTGTTGAAAAATTTGTTGCAGAACTGGTTAAGGCTGGTTGCACAATATCATTGCCAAAAGTGAATTTCCTCATCAGATTCAAAACACCACTGTGGTTGTAAATAATTCTTGTTACAGTTCGAGCTTGTTCGATAATTTCGCTTATCCAATCAATCTTCCCGAATTCTTCGAGCATCTTGTCTATGCAATGTGCAGCACAAGGAACCCAGTATAGAGAAGGATAGACATCCATCAACTTTTTACCAGCAGTAACGTAATGGTCTTCACATTTGGTAATAACTTGAACAACATTGGTGTCCCCAATATCTTCAACCACCTCCTTAAGTAGCTCATACACTTTATCATCAGAAGCTAATATCTCTGATGCGTCTACCGATTTCAGAAACACTACTTTTTCCGGACAGTAAACCAAAAAATTAAGAATCTTAGGGCCATTGTCGGAGTTTAGTTCCTGGACCAAAACAGAACAGCCTGTCTTCTTCCACAGATGTTTGCATTCATCAACTTCTTTCTTCATTTCCTCTACGCAGCTCTTCAAAATCCAACCTCTCAGATCTTCGTGTGTTGGAACAGAAACACCAAATCCTCCAGAAACAATCGCATCCATAAACGGTTGGAAACTAACAGAATTCACAGCATCAAAATCAGCTCCAATATCAAACAAAAACCTTCCAATCGCCATATGAGCAGTTTTCTCCCGGTCTTTTGAGCACGGATGCACAATGTTCTTCACGCTACTAATAGCCACAGGGATCAAATTGTCCATGTCTCGATCAATCAGGTCGTTGATACTGTTTACACCACCAACCTCAACATTGGCCAAATCATTTCCGTCAAAAGCATTATTCTTTCTACTCCTGTAAGTTCTCTGCTTCGTTCTTCCTGTGCTTTGACAACCTACTAACTCCAAACTTGGCGATTTGAAACCGTTATTCGCATCAGATGGAACAACGACCTGAGTTTCCACTTCAGGAGGAGGGAAATAAGCTATAGGCAATGGTTCAGGACTGGTTTTGCGCCTCTTCCTCTGACGTCTCACAGTACCATCAATACATTGCTGCAAGAAAAGACGAACCTCTTCAGGAACTTGATCACAGATCGTACCTTGTCCTTTCTTACCAGCAAGATGTTCCTTAACCCTTGTAATGCCACCTCCTTTAAACATCTTGTGACAGTAAAGACACCTCATCTGAACACGATCTCCATATTTGTAAACTTCACAGTGTTTCCACGCACTGTCTTGTTTCTGCGGTGTAAGAGCAACAGGCTCCAAATCCGAATCCATTCTCTTTTTAACTTTGCTAAACAGAGAAGCCTAAAAACTCGAACAAAAGAAAGAAACCCATGAATTACATTGCTGGATTCGTGGGAACACAAACAAAGAGAGTTAAACGAGCTATTCATTATCCTAGATCCTTCAAATTAACGTTACGAGATCACTCAGTTGCAGAAGAAGAAAAAAAGCTCTCAAATTTAGCCAAGAAAGAGGTTTAAAATTCCGTTAATTCCAAAACAGATCGAATTTTATCGATCAACCCTTCAAGAAAAGAGCTTTAACAACGCACCCAAATCTCGACAGATTAAACAACACAAAGGAAAAGAAAAAACCCGCAAAATTCTCAGTGTTTGGTAAGAACAAAGACGAAGAAGAAAAATAACGAACCTTTTTTGGTTTGCAGGTATGTGACCGGGTTGGTTACGAGAGAATCGGTTCGATAAAAACTGATGAAAATTGGAGTAAAAGGATTTCGGTTCTGGAGAAGAAGAAGGTGGAATCAGCTGGAGAAGAGGAATCTGAGGAACGACGGAGAAGAATCTGAGGGCGACGGAGAAATGCAATGTAGGGGAAATTTGAGAAAGGACCCGGCTCGTTAGGGTTCGAGAGGAAGAAAGTTGGGCAGCTTTTTCTGGTTTATAATAAAAACGACATTTTTTCCATGTGTGACGTGACGTCTTTTCTTAAAATCCTTTATTTGGCTTAAACTTGTTTTTTTGCGTTGTTAAACCGGTTTTAATTCGAGGATTAACGCTGTAATATATGTAAAGTATAAGGTGTAATATGATAATAAGTAGCTCTATTTGGTGACACGAGAGTGAAAAAACGGATGATTTGGAATCTATTGTTTTCTATTTTGTAGAATTTACAGAAATTTATTGTTAGTCAAATCTTCTCGTAAACTAATTAAGGTAAAGGTGATAAAATTTGTAAATTTTATTTAATCAAATTTTGCCAACTCAATTACTCATGATATTGAATTTTTAAGAAAAAAATTACTAATTTTGTAATTTTTTTACAACGAAGGATAAGATTTTGAATTCTTTTTTTTGTTTTGTCAATGATTAAACTTTAAATTCAGATATGTTTTTTTCAGTTTTAAAATTTTCAAACGAAATATTGTCTTTGTTCTACATCTTTTGTAAAATAATTAATTTGATTTTTGTTAGTTTTCCAAAAACAAAGTCATAAGTTTGGTTGATTTTCCCCTTGCGACAAGTTACTAAGCTATCAAAATTCAATGGAGATTTTGATTCGACTTTTACTTTCGACTAACATTCAAAACCATCTAATAACTCCTTTTATATTTGAAGTATGTGGAAGAAATATTAAAATCCCCTCAAGAAATCGAATGCTTCTATGACTATTTATGTTCCAGAAGCCAATATAAAAGCAATTTCAACTGATGATGAATTAAAGAATATGAATATAAAGAAACCCATTTCAATAGCAATTCATCACTGTGAAACTGAATTGGTGTTAATCTTATTCTTCAAGCTTTGTTAAGCAATACGAGCACATTTCTAGTGTTAATCGTTAAGCATTGCTAAGGAATATGAGATGTAACACATTTCTATATCTTAACCATTTGAACTTCCACAAATCTAAATTCAGCTAATAAACAAGAAAATGATACAACTTAGCAAATAATCATAAGTAAAAGAACACAAAATCCAGAACTGAATTCCCAATAATAGTCTTAGATTGTAAAAACATGATCCACATTCAATTAATAACTAAAAGAGTAGATTGCAAAATTCGATAAATCGGAAAATAAAGCTCGGTTCTCAGAACCTGAGCTTGGTGAAGAACCACCTGTTCTTTCCGGTTTTGAAACGCTCCTCAAGCTTAGCCTTAGCCTCCTTAAGAGCTGCGACCTTCTTGTCCTTTGACTGAAGAGCATCAAGAGTAGCAACTTCCTTCAGATCTACGTCGAGTGTGTAACGTGTAGGCATCAGATGCTGGTAATTCACGACCTTGATGAAGCACTTCACTCTCGATTTCTTCGCAGTTTTCTTCGCTGAATCCTTACGGATGACTTTGCTCGGATACTTCTTGAGTCCGGCAACGAGACAATGGCCGTAGGGACGCTCGCGGTTTCCGTCGTCGAAGGAACGGATTATCACAGCCTTCTTCCCGGCATAACGACCTTGAAGAAGGATCACCGCTTTGTTCGTCTTCAGAAACTTCACCATTTTTTCTCTGACTAAAACCCTAAGAGACAGCGTTGAGAACAAATAGAACACTTTATATACCGAGCAAAACCCTAATTAAAATGGGCCACCAAAACTCTAAAAAGGCCACCAAATTTCCAACACTTTTAAGAACTAGTTTTTTTTTTTTCCAACCATAAGATATATTAAGAAAAGCTTGATGAACTCGTACAACCGGATCAGAGTTATTGATTCTAACATATCTAACCATATTATTAGCTATCATATTATATCTTCTAGGTATATACATACAAAAGGATGAAGAGCTTTGATTTAGGAGACATATTATGTCTGATACATATGGAGCCGTAGGATGGTTCCTCTATTGAGCTTGTTCATGAGGATGACTCTGATTCTGGGCCTGCTGCAACAGAGACAG
>OVAU01002203.1:0-12973 GCA_900406315.1 Biscutella laevigata subsp. laevigata
CATGACCAACCATTCATATAAACAATGCTTAGTCTTAAAAGCCATTCTCCAATCATCACCCTCTTTCATTCTAATTTGATGATAACCACTCTTAAGATCTATCTTAGAGAACACCTTAGAACCATGCAATTCATCCAACATATCATCTAATCTAGGTATGGGATGGCGATACCTAACCGTTATGTTGTTGATGGCTCGGCAATCTACACACATTNTTCGCCAAGTGCCATCCTTCATAGGCACCAATATCACAGGCACGACACAAGGACTCAAGTTCTCTCTTATGTATCCCTTGTTCATGAGATCCTCTACTTGTCTTTGTAGCTCTTTGGTTTCCAAAGGATTGGTGCGGTAGGCCGGCCTATTAGGTAGACTAGCTCCCGAGACTAAGTNTTCGGGACTAAGTGAATTTGATGTTCAATCCCTCTATTTGGTGGTAGGCCGTGAGTCTCCTCACCTGGAAAGACATCTCTAAATTGATGCAAGAGATCATTAAGAGCACTCGGAAGCTCCGGTGAAGGGTTAGTTAAAGAGGCAAGTGATTCCTTAAACAAGATTAACAAAACAATTTGTTTGTTAGGAAGAGACTTCTTTACTACAGTTTGGTTGACAAGGAAGTTGGATGGCTTAGAAACAGTAGGCTCATCTCTCTTCCTCATATGAAGTTGATCTTGAGCTACTTCTTGAGGAGACATATGTACTAGCACAACCTTCTTGCCCTTATATTCAAATGAGTACTTGTTGGTGAAGCCGTCATGAACAACCCTTCTATCAAATTGCCACGACCTTCCCAACAAAATATGACTAGCCTCCATGGGCAAGACATCACACATGACCTCATCTTCATATCTCCCAATGGAATTGGCACCTTAACTTGATGAGACACCTTCAATTCTCCTTCGGCATTGAGCCAATACAATTTGTATTGCCTCAGATGTTTCTTCATTTCTAGGCCAAGCTTCTTCACCATGGTGGTGCTACCAACATTGGTGCAACTTCCTCCATCAATAATAAGGCTGCACACCTTCTTGTTCACCAAGAATCTTGTGTGGAACAAGTTGTCTCTTTTCTCTTCATCCGAATCCTTAGGGAACAATTTCAAATCTCTTCTTGTAACCAAGAGCTCTCCTTGAGCAGCTTCTTCTTCCCACTCCTCAGGTGAGTTCTCATCTTCCTCTTCTTGCACAGCTGCTTCATCCTCGGAAATGTACTCTCCATCATCAAGAAGGATCATTACTCGCTTATTAGTGCATTCGTTGGCATAGTGGCCGCGGCCTTGGCACTTGAAACACTTAACATCACAAGCTCTTCTTGGATTGGTAATTCCTTTCCCCTTGTCTTTAAAAGCATTATGTATCTCCTTGACACCTTCATGGACAGTTGGAGTGAAAGGCTTCTTGGGTGGATTCCATTCTTTAGCGTTGGAGGTTTCAGATCCCTTTGATAGTTGGACTTGAATGGCGCCTTGCCCTTCCTCTTGAGCTGTTGCTAAATCATCACAGCCTTTGTTACATATACTCTAGCTCCACATAGTGCTGAAGCTCCAAGTGGTCTTGGATTTCTCGGTTGAGGCCGCCATGGAAACGAGCCATAGTCGCTTCACGGTCCTCTCTTAAGTCAACTTTTAGGAGAAGCATCTCCATCTCATGGAAATAGTCTTCAACAGACTTAGACCCTTGTGTAAGTCTCCTAAGTCTTTGGAGAAGGTCACGATGATGGTGACTTGGCACAAATATTCTTCTCATGGCTGCTTTCAAGTCTACCCAAGTATCTATCGGATGCTCTCCATTGCGTCTTCTTGAGGTTACCAACTGATCCCACTAGCTCAAGGCATAATCATGAAACTACGTGGCTGCCATCCTTATCTTGTTGGCTTCAGAGTACAATCTACAATCGAAGATAAGCTCTATCTTCTTCTCCCATTCCAAGCATGCATCTGGGTCATTGTTGCCATGTAAAGGAGGAATCTTAATCTTGAAGCCTTCAATGCGTTCTTTCCTTGGTTCACGGAGATAAGGCCTTCGAGAAGCTTGACTAGTGTGATCAGAGAGATCATCATCTTCCTCAGGGTATCTTTGAAACCCTTGATTGGGTCTTGGAGGTCTCTGATGCTCTCTTCGAACATCTTGTGGCTCATAGGCGTCTTCAGCCTCATAACGCCTTCTAATCTGGTTCCACTCAGGTTGCTGCCTAGGGAAGGGAACTCTTGGTTGTCTCCAAGGTCGCATTTGTTGAGGATAGAAGTCCTCTTCTTCTTGTAGTTGAAAATCTCTAACTCTCGGCCGTTGAGGCGGCGGTGGAGCAACTTGAGGTGTCGGCTCTTGCTCTAAGGCAGGAGGTTGTAGGTCCCTTCTGAGCTCATCAAATCTCTCATTCAACAGTCTAATGAGGCTAGTTGCAAGAGCAGGCGGCGTGGAGGAATGGCCGGATGTTCGACCTTGCTTCTTGCGGAGGAGCCGGTGGATTGACTCTTTGAACATGTCGTGGTGGAGCAGCTCTAAGGGGTGAAGCTGATCGAGCTCTATTGATTTGAGAGGCACGTGTGTGATAAGAGTGATGTGCCATGGTTGGCACGTTTGAGGAGTGTCTTGGAGGAGAGAGGCTTGGGTCGAACGTTGGGGACCACACAAGGCGGTCGTGGAAACTTTGTCTCGTGCCTCTCTTCCTTCTATGACTCTTTTGCCCCTGTCCTTTATCCCAAATGCGGCTATCTCTTTCGGTTTGGCCGTGTTTGATGATTGGAGAGAGAGAGAGAAAGCAACGGCTTGTACGAAAAAAGTAGTGGTCCCGAATTGCTTTTGGCCGCGGTTGAGGAGACGCGCCAAAAGTGGTCCCAAAGTTCTTTCTCCTTTTGGCAAGGGTTTCTCTCACCCGAGACAAACCAAATATTGACAGCAAGTAATCAGTCCAAAAGAACACGAACGCTTTTGCCAAAACTTAAAGAAATCTGATCAAAAAGCAAGTTCGTTTCGTTTTCAAGAAAGTTCTCAACTTTGGGGTTCAAACTCAAAACAGTGAACAAGGATGAACTAAACAGGCCAGATCTAATGCAATCACAACTAATCAAAAAGCAAAACACAAAATCTTTAGTGGTTTTCTTCGGATCTACACTAAAATGGAACCTAACATGCAAAGGTAAAAGCTTTAGAGAAAGATAAGGAACACCCCCTGATTTTTGGCGGAGGTGAGGGGTCAAGGGCTTTGATACCACCTGATACATGCCCAGATCAGAGGAAAACAAGAAAGATAGTCGAAAGAGATTTAAGGAAAAGAGAGTTTAGGATGATGGAGTCGAAATGAGGTCGTCGGGTACGGCCGTGTACGGCTACGCCGGCCGTAATAAGGCAAGTGAATCCTATCCTCACCGCCTAAACGTCTTGGATGAGTCTGAACATGGTGTGCTTGGCTTTCAATGTAAATGAGGAGATGTAGTCGAGAGAGATGTCGAAACGGAGGTGAAACTATCGGCGAAGTTGGAATGAGGTCACTGTGTACGGCCGTGGCTACGTCACGCGGCCGTACAATGAAAAACTCGGAGAGTTCCTCCGACCTAAACGCCTCCAAATGTTTTAATCCTTTGCAATCTTGAGTCTTTATGAAAATGGTGAGGAATAGTCGAAGCAGATCTTGAAAAGCTCGAGCTTAGGCTGATGGATTATGTTGAGGTCTTTGATGGATGGAATGAGATGTTTACCGGATGGTTGAATCGATGGGAACTTGTAACGAAGGATCTTCAAGCCAAAAAGAGATAGAGAGAAAGGGAGAGACTTGGTTTCAGATATTACACACCGAAACCTAAGGGATATGACACACCCTTAGATGAACTTCCAAAGAGAAACAAATCTCATAATTCTTAAATCTTTGGAAGTTGACCTTGCCAAAAACGGCTACAAGAGTTTAAATAGTCTTAAGGAAGCAACATAACAAAACCTTAAAATGGTAAAAGAGACAAAGCAAAGACTTAAAGGGATAAGACCAAAGACGCGCCTCCTCTACCAACAACTAGATAGTTTGAAAGAGCGTCCTTGGTGCAATCTTCGTGTAAGGCCTAGTGCAATGGGCCTCATTAAACCTCCAAAGGGTAAACCCAGTGGGACAAACCCCTTTGGAGGAAGAGTACCCCCAAAGACCTTACCAATCGACTTAGTCACTCGGATGGGTGATGAAGAAGTGGTGGAACATCCGACCTTCCTTCATCTCTGAGTAATGGTTGTGGGTCTCAAGCTCTTCAAGGATCCTCCTTATGGTGATGGATAGCTTCTTTGATTGAGAACTAGTCACTGGTCTGGGAACAACCTCAAGCTCTTGGTCAAGCTCTTGGTCATCCTTCTCCTGTAGCTTAGGCACGCATGTATCACCTAAGGATGGTGCTCTTTGCTCGCCTCTTTCTTATGCGTTTCTTCTTTGATGCAGTTGGGGTGGGTGGGAGGTTGTCTGGATTAGTGGTTCCATCAACGTCTACCTCTTCAGATTTAGTCTCTACATCTAAGACTTCCTTAATCTCAACAAGAGCTGCCTCTTTTTTCTTCTTCTTTCCCCTCCTATATTTCCTCTTTTTCTTTCCAAATTGAGGTTCATGCTCGCGAATGTTTCCATCCAGGACTTCCTTGACATCGCTCTCGCCTATGCTCTTAGAGGGGTTCTCTGCTGTCTTAGCCTCAGTGGTTTGACTAGTGCCTTCTACTAAAATGGCTTCGACTTCAACATGTCTCTCTGTACAAGTACCAACCTTCCTCTTCTTTTTTCCTCTCCTAGTTTTCCATTTTTGAACCGGTTTTGCCTCACCTGAAATGTTATCGCTAGGTACTTCCAAAATTTCAATAGAGGACAATGCTTTACCTGGTTCTTTGTCGGGTATAGGTGTGAAGAAGAAATTTTTGGAGATGTGGGTGAAAACGATCCTGTTATTTGGTAGGTTGAAAACAACACCAACACTTGCCAAGAAAGGTCGTCCAAGGAGAAGTGGATTACTCGGTTGACGCTCCAAATCCAGGACATAGAAGTTTGTGGGTATCACTCATCCTCCAAGTATGACTGGCGCGTTCTCCCATATGACATCGAGTTTGGCTCGAGAGGAATCTGCGAACTAGAAGCTGATTCTGCATGGTTGAAGTGTGCTTACTCCCAACCTGTTTGCTACCTGCCTAGACATGATATTCGAACAAGAGCCAGAATCACAAAGGGAGTTTTGCATGATATACCCATTGAGTTTGCAGGAGATTGGAAATCTTCCCGGATCAGCTCGATTGGATAGCTTTTTCATGGATTTTAAAGCACGCTCTTCCTCAATCATGAGGGCTTTCACCTCTTTCTGTGAGGCACAATCCTTATTCCCGGACCAGCATTCTTCTTCTTATTTTTCTTGATGGGTTTGGTCGACCTCGATTCTTCTTTGACCTAAGATTCCTGCAAAGGGACATAGATAGAAGAGTTGTCAGACAAATCAGAGTATACCTGAGCATATGGGTTTTCTCGGCCTCGATCTCTTCGAGAAGGTCCTGCTTGATCCTCTGTAGTTGCTTGTGGGCCTGGAAGAGGTTGGTGGTGGGTGGGTCCGATTCGCCAAGTCCGGTCTGATCGAACTCCTCAAGGGTTCGATCGAACTACTAATCCTCTCGAAGCTCGTTTTGGTCGATCATCATGCGATCTACTCGATCATCTAGGTAAGTTGACTTGGTTTGATCGAACTCGGGGGGTTCGACCAAACTATGCAGGTCCACGTTCTGAGTCTGGTCAAACTCGGCGGGTTCGATCGAACTATGCAGGTGTGCGTTTTGAGTCTGGTCGAACTCACCAGTTTCGACCGGGTGACGTTGTCAATTTTTCGAAAAACTCAATTTCCGGGCTACAAGAGTTGTGGTTTCAACTTAACTGGACAAGGTCCGATCGAAATGGGACATCTGTATAGGAGGTTCGATTGAACTATAGGTAGGTCCGATCAAACTCCAGATCCCGAGGTGCATCCGCTGCCTTTCTTACGTTATGGATGAATGCAACTGTCTTCCTTGAGTAGCGTTAGCCATGGGGAGTGATTTGGCCTGTTCCTCTAATAATTCTTGGATAACGGCATTGACTCCTCTAGCTGTTTCAAACTTCACTGGGAGGATTTATGGTGCTGGCTTAATGGCAGAGGCGAGCTGGAAAACATGAGTATCCAATGTCTTCACGTGAAACTTCAGCTCTGCAGTGGTGGAGGTCTCATGGTTAGCGAGGTTCGTAACCGTTGTGGAGGTGTGAGCTTAAGTTACAACCATCTGTTGCATCATCTGCTTCAGCTCCTCGAATTTCCCAGAAGGTGCAAGAGGTGCAGGAGCTTGCTGCTGTTAAAAGGCTTGTTGATTTCCCTCATAGGATTAAAAGGACCCCCTTGTTAGTATGCTCCATGGTTGTTGGGGTTCTGCTTGGGTTGAAGACCTCTATTGAAGCCTTGCTGCCTCTGCTAATTGCTCTGTCCAAAATTCCCTACACTACCAACAAACAGTTTAGCATTAAACTGATTTGAGTTATTACCTTGCTGGTCGTTCTGAGGAGAGTAGAACTGATCATGAGGGTTCTCGACGTTAGTGCTTCTGTAAGAGAGGTTTGAGTGGTTCCTGTAGTTATTGTACCCCCTGTTCTGGTAGTTCTCCATGTAATCTACCTCGAGCTCGAAGTTCTCATTGTCGAATTGTTGCTGCTGCATGTAGCTCTGCTCTCCAACAGAATTGACTGCGACTGAGCGTTGGTCCCTCTTCAAGAGTTGTTCCACTAGAGCATTGAGTTCCGCTATCTCCCTGGAATGACCTCTAGAATCAGCTGCCCCTCTGTCATATTCGCTTGCTCTATTGACGCTGTTCGCAACCAAGTTTTCAATCAACTCTTGAGCTTTTGTGACAGTCTTGGTCATGAAGTCTCCATTGCTCGCAGTGTCGAATGCGTTCTAATACTTCTCTGCCACTCCATTGTAGAAAATGTTGAGGAGGGACACTTCATTTAACGTGTGATGTGGGCAATCTGCACTGTACTGCTTGAATCAGCCAAGAGCCTCGTGGAATGTATCAGATGCGAGCTGCCGAAAACCTGCGATCTTGTTCCTGAGCTGAGTAGACATGGCCTTGGTGTAGAATTGCCCCAAAAAGGCATCCTTGTACTCTTCCCAATTCTTGATAGAACCAGGTGCTAGCTGTAAGTACCAGTTGTGTGCCATGTTAGCCAATGAGAACTCGAAATGTCTGCACTTCAAAGCATCTTCAGACACTCCATTGCTCTTGGTGGTGTTGCATATCGACTCGAATTTGGTGAGATGTCGAATCAGGTTCTCGCTACTTATCCCGTGGAATTGGTTCTGCTGAACCAGGTTAATGAGACAGGTCTTGATCTCGAAATCCCTTCTCTATACTGGAGGAAAATGTACTCTCTGTCCCATGGTGAATTGGGCAGTAGGGGTGTCCTAGTGTCCCAGCGTGAGTCTCTGAGCTTGTACGCCAACTCCCTGAAGGGCTTGCTGTGGTACTACTCTGACAGGTGGATCATGATTTGCTGGCAGTTGTTGTATTTGTTGGTTAACACCCACAACAGGTGGTATACCGTGGTCTCCTCCTTCAGAAAGAGGGTTGTCAACCAGAGGTAGCTGAAGGTGTTGTTGTTCTTCGTTAGCCATCTCGATTCAGGGTAGTCTTTCCTTCCTAGCTTTCCTTTCCAAGCGTCAAAGCTCGTTCTCCAAGGGCTGTAGACTGTAAGCTCCTTTTCTCTTCGTAAGCCTTAAGCTCATACAACTGAAAGAAAAAGAAAAAGGAAAATCGTGACACTCAAACTCATGAGGTTCAATCGAACTCTTGAAGGGTTCGATCGAACTAAAAAAGCGGACGTGCGAAGTTCGATCGAACATATACTGGTTCGATCAGACTCTGCAATAAAAGATACAAAAATAAAAAAGGTTTCAGACGAAAAAATCAATCCTAAAATCTCCTAGGCTAGTGCGTTTAGTCCCCGACAACGGCGCCAAAAACTTGATGTCTATCAAGTTTTACCCTAGACAGCTAATTATCTGCAAGTGCACAGACGGTCGACTGTAGTACTTAGGGATCAAATCCACAGAGACTAAAGACTAACACAAAGAGACATGCAAGACTTAGAAAAGGCTAAAACTGTAACAAAGGTTGATTTAGCGTGCAATTGTGAGGTAGTGAAAACAGTAAATAGAATAACGGGGTTGAAATCAGGTAAGCAAGCTACCAAACCTAGGGTTTAAAAGGGTTTTTGGCAAGAACCGTTAATATATGTGGTCAAGAAAAGAGCTTAGGATCTGTAAAACATAGATTAGATTCTGGACTAACTCTTTGAACACCTTGGCGTTCGTCACTCAATGCTCAACAAGAACAATAACCAATCTCGAATCTAATATAGTCTCCCTCACAAGACTTCTGAGAATAGATCCACCCCGAGGTCTCATGTGTGAATCTACGCCTAACTAGTGGCCTTCATGTACTAGCAACGTCACAAATGCTAGCACTGAGAACCTAGAAATCCCGGTAATCCAATTCAATGTTCTCCCATCGAACTAGGCAGACCCGGTTAAGCAAAGTCAAGTTGAGGCTCACTGAGGCTGATTGATCCTATTGGTCAGGCTAGACCGATCAATTCCAGACTCTCTTGGTCACTAACTTTTGTGATCTGAATTGGTGCTTGTCAGGCTCGGATCTGCCTTAGCCCTAGACTTGATTTGTCAGATCGTAATCGGCCTTCAAGTCAGTAATCAAAAGAGAATCCTTAAGAATTCTCTGGATGTTGATCTGGGTTATTCAATTAGTGTTTGTCAGACTTGAATCGTCCTAATCCTTAGGTCCAACTTGTCAGGTCGAACCCAGGCTACAAATCAGGTCCTAAAGGACTCAATTCACCTTCTCTCTAAACATAATCTGAACATGAACCCTAGCAGTCCCTTTTGTATAACCCTAGATCTGATCTAATGATATACCCATACAATCAAGGCAATGAAACAAAGCGTGGTTGAAAGCATGTAATAATACTCAAATAAGATCAAAACAGGGGTTCCAGATACAAAGTTGTCAATTCTAAATATATCTCCCCTAGCAAATCAAAATAAAACTTTAGTTCCAGGAAAACATTAAAACTAAACATGACATAAGTGGGCTTGGCCTTCGAAACAAAACTTTTGGGAAAGTCGACTTTGAGGTTCGATCGAACCTAGGTGTGGTTTTATCGAACCCACTTTCTTCTCATACGAATCATGTTCTTCTCTTTTCAGTTCGAACAACTTCGTCTTGAATAGGGTTCGATCGAACTCAAGGAGGTTCGATTGAACCCGAACCTACTTCGTTCTGGGCTTCGTTACAAACGGATCTGGCCTAACAGTCTTTGCTCGGAGTGAAGGTTTGATCGAACTATAGAGAGGTTCGATCGAACTATAGAGAGGTTCGATCGAACTATAGAGAGGTTCGATCGAACTATAGAGAGGTTCGATCGAACTATAGTCTTGACGGAATTGACTTCTTCAGAACTTCATCCAAAAATCCCTAGAACTCTTCTATTCCCGAACTTCCTCTTCACACATGTGAAATCGTGAAAGGAGACAAAAGAGGCTCCAAAAGCACATTAATTACTCGAAAAGGGATAAAAATACCATCAAATGATGAGACCGAAACCCCAAAAAACAGGACATATCATCTAAGAATCTCAAATTTGGACTAATTCATTCCCATGATAAACGTCCATTGCCTAATCATGATTTCTAAACAATTTCTTGGAAGAAAACATAATTAAGAAGAAATTCACACAATTCTATGCCACGATCTATTAATCCTTAAACAATCACTTGGAAAGAATCAATAAACAACACAATTATTTGGTTGGGGAATTCCTAAAATTTCTACTCTTCTGTCCCGATGTATAACAATGGTCTGATGCGTGATCGGCATGATTCACCTGTGTGTCGTCTTGTGGTGCACCGATCAGTGGTACCAGTCTGGGCTGACTGGTACCTGCTTCAGGATCTGATACTTCCTTCTTGATCCATTACTTGCTAGTTTCCAACTTTGCACCTGAAATCATGAATGATATGCAAATGCAACCTGAATTACTCTAAATGCATCCTAATCTAATGCAACATGCATGAAAATGAGTAATCAAGAACGTCAAAATCACTACATACCAACTCCCCCAATCTTATCATTTTCTTGGCCTCAAACAAATCAAAGTTTAAGACAAGGGTCGAGGTTGGAAAAACAAGAACTTTGGAACCAAAGATAGATCATTCTCAACCTAGCATCAATACTCATCTCATCATTCAAACAATATCACAGTCCGCTATTATTACTAAGCGAAGGCAGTCTACTTAGCTAACTTAGATTGCTTTCCTACATACATTAACAATGAGTAAACCATGATCAAGGCACACAATGGTTTCAATTAGTTCGGACTAATGGGGACTCCAATGCGAAAAGGAAGGTTCCAGACAAGGCATGAAGGTAGGTTTTAATTCTTTTTCTCTGGCGGATTGAAAGAATTATAGCAAGATCAGGAAAGACAAAGAGCAATGGGGCATACAATATTGAACATCTATATTCCCCCAAACTTAGTCTCTTACATCTACTCAATCCTATTCTTTAAACCTTTTTTCTTCACTATTTTTCTTTTCTTTTTGACTTAGAGATTTTTTTCTAAACTAGGCTATTCTTTTTATTTCTAACTACAATGCTTTTTTCTTTCCCTTTTTTTGTTTCTTTTTTTTTTAGGCTTACTCTTTTAGGAGGCATACTTTTCTTTTCTATTCTAGAGTCTAATAAGCTTTTGGCTTCTTTCATCCTATCCCTTTTCATCTTTTTATTCCTCTTGATGATTCTTTTCTTTCTACTCATCCCTTCTTTTTATTTTCTCTTTTCAAGTTTTTTCATATCAAACTCATAATTTGAAGCCTAGTTCTACCCATAACCAGATCGAAATCAAGTCCTCGGGCTACCAAGCTTTTATTTATCTTTTCATTCCATTCCAAACATTCTAAGATACCCAAATAGATGTTCTCTATTGTCGTTCTCTATACTTTTAGGTTTTTGCATAATTACAATCACTAAATCGAACAAAGAGAGCTCACACAAATGTTTAGGCCAATGGTGAAAAAAGGGTTAGAGGGAATCATCCTAAAAATGAGAATGCTAAATGTGTTTAGGCTAAAGTGCTCAATTTCGTGCTTTAATATAGAAATTACCATAAATGTATTGTGCAAGCAATATCATGCTAATTAAAGTTCAGGATTAAACTCATATCATAATTGAAAGAAACCTTAGGCTAGCAAGCTTCTCATTCCTCACAACCAAACTTTTTAAACATCATGCTCCAATGCTATGAACTTCAAGACTTTTCAAACTAACGGGTGATCGTGATTACAATTCTAAGGTTCTTTTGTTTTTTCTTGAAAACATGAAATGCATTCTATATGAGACTCAATCCTAAATTAAATGCAATGCAATCTTAATGCAAAATCCAAATGAAAGCAAGCTTTTTTTTGAAAATTTTAAATTTCCAGGTTTTCTGTAAAATATAAAATGCAATGCGTAACTCAATCATAAAACAAAAAAAAATATATATCAGATGAGAGGTGGCTCCTCCCTCAAACTTAAGTCACACATTCTCTGTGTGTTCAAGTGGGAGAAAGAGACCGAAAATAAAACTAATAAAAATGAATGTGTATTTACAAAGGTTTGGAGTGGTGTACCTGGTACTGGTCAGGTTGAGGGATCATGCATCTTGTAGTAGCTTCTGTTGAAGACATAGAACTCTTAATACCTGCAAAATCCAAACACTCAAACAAAAATCAACAACTAAGTGACCAAGATCAAAACAAACAATTGAAGCTAAGTGGACTTGGGCTTCGAAATTTGAGTTTGGCGAATTCGTCTTTATGGTTCGATCGAACCGAGTTCTGGTTTGATCGAACCGGCTTAGTCTCATCTCCGAATCCCAGTCTTATCGCGCTAGTTCGATCGTCATGATGCTGGGTCAGGTTTGATCAAACTGGATGTGGTTCGATTGAACTACGGGGATCACTTCTTCAACGATCCTACACTTCCCCAGATATGATTCAACAGTCTCATTTGGAGCAAGGGTTTGATCTAACCAGGTATGGTTCAATCAAACTAAAGCTTGGACGGGAATAACTTTCTTCTAGTGTTCTTGCAAATGCGTCCAAAAGCCAAATTCCTCAACAATCTTCTCCAGATCTGTGAAACCCTGAAAGGAGACCAAAATGCTCAAAAAGCATGTTAATAACTCGTTTAAGGGTTCATAATCCCACCAAAAGGTGGGGCTTAAACCCCTAAAACCAGGATATATCAATTACCTCAGACTTGAACCTTTGTTTGTCCTCAAGTAAAGACAATCAAAAGCCTAAGGGGTGATTGCATGAACTCTCCTCTCCTTAGTCGACCATAATATTAATACAACCTGTAGATCACACACAAACAAAACTGGTTAGCACATTGTCCTCAACCTGAGTATACTCTGCATTTATTAAATAGAGCGTGACTTTCTTATCAGAAAGTATTTCAATCAAGCAAATAGGGTTTGATAATATATCGTAAGGAGGCTATTTGATGGTAAGGTTAAAGTGTTTGGGGTGCTCGAACAAAAAGGTTGTCAAAGGGGTCATATCATTATGCAAAATCATGAGAAAAGCGAGTTAAAGAAGACCTTGACCTAACATACTACTTAGCAGCAAGAATCTACTACCCATCCTGAATTGAAACAAATATTTTTATTAAGAGCAAATGATGTATGCCTGGCCAGCCTCAAGCTTGAAGCTAGAGGAAACATCTTGGACAAGAATGATCCAAAGCTTGCACTTGATCCGAAGCTTCATTTGGAGCTTATTTGGGAGATGCTTGAAGACTATTTGGCACACATGGAGCTTAATGGAGGTCTTCAAAGTCATCATGACAAACCACACACTTTGGAGAAGCTTAGGAGAGTCCACACAAGC